>VYZV01008826.1:0-13019 GCA_013401275.1 Pandion haliaetus
CCAAGCCAATGAAACAGCTGAAAAGCAAAGGTAGTGACTGAACAATAAGCTGTATAGGCAAACAGGGCCATTGACAGAACTTTGAGAATCTAGGATCTTTAATATCACAAATACATTGCATGCAACAATGTTAAGATTTCTACTTACTTCCTCATTAAATAATTTGCTTGTTTCTTTTTTAATAGGGTCTATAAGTTGGACCTGGCCTGCAGAGAAGCCCACTAGAAGAGACACACTTTCTGCTGTGGCCGTTAAGTGATTGAAGTCATGGCATGTAGGTTGCGTTCCNTGTCATCACACAGAGACAAGTTATCTTCTACTTTCCTAGTAGCTGCTTTCTCAATATTGAGTACAACTAATTTTAGATTGAAAATAGCATATTCTCAATCACCTGATTCTTGTACTCTAAGTCTATCCTTTTATAAGAGGCAAACATAACATATTGGTCTCAATAATTAAAAAAATTATCAGCTAGATCCTAGGAGAGCATCTTCTAGGAACACTGACTCAAGATGCTGATATTGTGATTATAAAACACATTTTAAGCCATTAAGCTACAGAGTAATTGTGGTTCTGACACTGAACACAGAATTCAAATATAGCTCAAAGTAAGTGCTAACAAAACTGAAGAACCTCAATATAAACAACTGAGGATCTGGCACTAAAGTGTCAGAAGAATCAAAAGGAACTGAAAAGCAATTTAAAATGCTCTCTCAGTTGTGTAACCCATGTTTATCCCCATATCACTTCTGGACCACCTAACCTTTCATCATCCAGTGATTAAAACCCATACATTTAATATGCAAAATCATAAATCAGGTTCAACCTTTTTGTCTTTTGTTTTTGTAAACTCCCTATTTACTAGGTTCAGAGTCTGTAATTAGAAAGCTGCAGATACTCAACAATATTACAGACCTGAGATGTAGCTGTGATTTGGGACTCTAATTTTGATATATACTTTTTCAGTATTTTTAGTCAGAGGGAATTGGGCCAGCAATATAAGAAAAAAAAATTCTTTGAGGAAGAGGACAAGCTTCACATAAAAGAAGATTGCTCCAGTGTCTTAAACCTTGGAGGATGAGGTCTAAAGAACAGCAAATCCTTGGTGTGCATGGAGCTACACAGACAGAAACTAGACCTGTCACTAGGGAAAAATCGTAACTAGCTACACAGTGATTCATGTCAGGTGAGCTATTTCCAAGGCAAATTTAACTACAGTATATGCATGATAAGCATATATGCAACAGTATTAAAGCTGCACTTGTGTTTTGCAGCATATATTATAAACCAGTTTAATCAGTGTATGGCCTCCTGGTTGAAAACTCAAAACCAAGATGATGTATTCCAATTTCTAAAGTCAGCAGATTAAAAAGTTATTCTCCAGAGCCCAGAGATCCATTATAAGCTAAAAAAGAATATTAGCAATGCATCTTCAAGGAGAACTTAAATAGAATACTACCTCTACTGGGAAATCATAGGATTAGGTCCATACCTACCAAGGAACATTCAGACACATGTATATCTGTAACTTGAAGCTGAAAGATCAAATCCTAGAGGCCATGCAGTTAGTTATCTCTTATTGTGGAAGATTCCCTTGTCCTGTATCACTACAAAAGTAAGTGATATCAAGGGATAACTCTCAAAATTGAGGTAGCATTTCTATCTGGAAGACCATTCTACAGAAACATATACATGCATCCCTCCATACCTCAAAGAAACACAGAGTTAATAAGGTACCACATCTCTCTCCTCTCACCTCTGAGACTTGAGGTTTCATCCTCTGGACTTAAGTTCCAGCAGGACCCAATGCCTAAGAAAGAAGATCCCTTTTAAAGTAAATAGAACTCAGCATGAATCATGCTGGACGACCAGAGAACCATAGACTCTCCCAGCCAGCAGAAAACATGGGTATTCCCAGGTTGTTCTTCTGAATCTTCACTATCATTTTAAGCAGCAAAGTATCAAGAGGCAGCTATTTTCAGATTGGAACTATACCTTGCTCTTTTGTCTGGTTGAGGTTTTATATCACTAGCTTTTGGTTTTGTTGTCTGACAAATTTGGTGTGACTGAAGTTCCCTGTCTTCTGAAATTATGTGATAACAGATCTAGCAAAACATGAAATTCTGATAAATCTAAGCACAGACTTCACTGCGCTTGTTCTAGCTGTTCTCTGGGAACCAGAGAGCAGTGACAATCTGTCTGAACATAAATGGAGAATAAACTAATTCAACCCAGAATTACCAGGCTTCTACTGACAGGGATGCCCCACCTTTTATTTACATGCAGCTAGTGTTTTCAGTTATAATATAGTTGTGTCATGGAGGTAAGTCAAATCTACAAGCACAAAAGTACTCTTTCAGTCTTGATCTCTCTTAATTGAAATATGCTGTAGAATCAATGAATTTAAGAACTAGGAGACTTTTTTTTTTTTTCTGTACAGTTGAAGGATCGCGGTTGGATTTTGGTAACAACAAGAAAAGAGCTTACTCATAAAATTCAATCGTGCCTGGGACTCAACATTTCATTAGCTCACCACTAAGTCCATTTGATATAGCTATTTTGTGGAAGATTTGATTCTCAGGAGAGAGATCTGAGTCTACAACTGTCAAATCCTAGGATATGACATTATTTACTGAACAAGGTGATGTAAACTGCCCCCCTTTCAGAAGAATGGTGATACACTTTGAAAGAGAATAGAAAGATCTTGGGATTAAGTGTTACCAAACATGGAGACTAAAAGCACAGGGTCAGGCACCCTCACCTCTGCTTGAACTGGGAGCAAGCTACTTATTTGTTTGCTTCTTGCCCCAGTTCTTTTAACATTCTCTTCTGAAAAACACTCAGCACTGTTCCAGCCTGTCCACTCTGAGGAACCAACTTTGACCAACTTTGCCATTTAGTTCTTTGTGATGAATTCATACTCCAGAAGTAAAACATGAACTATGTAACTGTTCTGGGGACTTCCTAGTCCCATTTAGTTAACTCTCACAGCACACTATTTTAGCAAAATTACCCCAACTCTGCTAGGGCAGGGAGATAAAAAAAATTAAAAAAAAAATCTAACAATCTAGCAGTTGCCCATTCACCCTGAATCATGCCCTCCAGCAGAAAGGCAGTCAAGTGGAACACCTTTACCACAGCTTTAAGTACCTAAACACTAGGAAGAAAATGGGGGGGAGGGGCGGGCAGGAAATCAGTTACCTCAGTCTGAAGCAAAAATTTAAGTTTTCATATTCTGATATTGAAATGTATGATTAGGATGGGCATCAATAAGCTTGGTTCTGTAGCTGTATGTAATGGTAAGGTCAAAGCCAGATTACTATCTGTCCGAGATTCATTCTTTTTATGTACTACTGATCCAAGTCTTAGAGCTTCCATACTAAGATTTCCCAAACAGGGAATCACATTATTTCAAGTCAGCATTTAATCACGCTCCTTGATAGATGCGGTTTCTTCCTGTACCTTTTCCTAACTTACATTTGCAGCTTTCTGCAAATTTTAGTTGTATTAAATGTATCATAGATGCTACATTTCCTTCTGTGGTGGTTTGACCCTGGCTGGACACCAGGTGCACTCCAAAGCCACAACTATCACTCCCCCTCCCAAGCTGGACAGGGGAGAGAAAATATAACAAAAGGGCTCATGGGTCAAGATAAGGACAGGGAGATAACTCACCAATTACCATCATGGGCAAAACAGACTTGACTTAGGGAAATCAGTTTAATTTATTACTAATCCAATTAGAGTAGGGTAATAAGAAATAAAACCAAATCTTAAAAACACGTTCCCCCCACTGCTCCCTTCTTCCCAGGCACAGCTTCACTCCCCAATTCTCTACCTCCTCCCCCCGAGCAGCACAGGGGGACGAAGAATGGGGGTTGCTGTTGGTTCATCACACATTGTCTCTGCCACTCCTTCCTCCTCAGGGGCAGGACTCCTCACACTCTTCCCCTGCTCCAGCATGGGGTCCCTCCCATGGGAGACAGTCCTCCATGAACTTCTCCAACATGAATCCTTCCCACAGGCTGCACTTCTTCACGAAATGCTCCAGTGTGGGTCCCTTCCACAGGGTGCAGTCCTTCAGGCACAGACTGCTCCAGTGTGGGTCCCCCGTGGGGTCACAAGTCCTGCCAGAAAGCCTGCTCCAGCATGGGCTCCTCTCTCCATGGGGCCACAGGTCCTGCCAGGAGCCTGCTCCAGCACAGGCTTCCCACGGGGTCACAGCCTCCTTCGGGCATCCACCTGCTCTGGCATGGGGTCCTCCATGGGCTGCAGGTGGCTATCTGCTCCACCGTGGACCTCCATGGGCTGCAGGGGGACAGCATGCCTCACCATGGTCTTCACCACGGGCTGCAGGGGAATCTCTGCTCTGGTGCCTGGAGCACCTCCTCCCCCTCCTTCTTCACTGACCTTGGGGTCTGCAGGGTTGTTTCCCTCATATGTTCTCACTCCTCTCTCCGGCTGCAGTTTCTGTACCCACCACAACTTTTTTCCCTGTCTTAAATCTGTTATCCCAGAGGCGCTACCACTGTTGCTGATGGGCTTGGCCTTGGCCAGCGGCAGGTCCTTCTCGGAGCCGGTTGGTATCAGCTCCGTTGGACATAGGGGAAGCTTCTAGCAGCTTCTCACAGAAGCCACCCCCCTGTAGCCCCTCTGCTACCAAAATCTTGCCACGCAAACCCAATACACCTTCCAAGCTAAAAAACACCTCCAAGATCAGAAAGGAAAGGAGTTATTAATTTATCTCAGATAATTTCAACTGTAGTCATCTGAATGCTTCCTTTAGATAGTTAATAGTATTTAATATCACATTTGCCGGGAGACTGGCTTTCCATGGTCATAGCTATAAGTGAGACCAAGACAGAATATTAGGTCTTTAAGCCTGGAAGCAAGGGGAAACATTTAATAAAAATTTTACTTCCAAAAATCCTCTTAAGAAATTCTCTCCTGTCCAGAGAATTAATTGACTGTGAATGGCAGATTACAGATTGGATATATATGAAGCCAGTGCAAAATAAAAGAGAAGACACAAAGAACCAAGATACACTTTTGAAAACAACTTCCTCAGCATTTCTGGTGCTTGGAATTCACAATTTACTGCCTGTAGCTTGGTATCTCTTCCATACCTTGCTGTCCAGGGATGTAATGGTCCCTGGTCTGTAAACAGAACAATTTGAGAAAGCTGTGCTTGTTATAATGCTCTACAAGTAACATGAGAAAACAACTCTTGGAATTATTACTAAGTGAACTTTATCGAACTTCACAGATGCTCTTTAAACCCTAGCTGAAAAAAAGAGAGGCAAGGTAACCCTTGCTGCAGCACTGTGCCTTACAGTATCCCCTAGTGAACAGCACAGGGTCTTCCAGGACAGACTTGCTAACTGTATTAGCAAGGACAGGGAAAACTAAATCAGGAGGTCCCTTACAGCTTGTTTATTCTTCCTCCATGTCTGTGCTGATCTCCCTCTCCTTCCTGCAGAGCTAGCTGAAGGACAGAGAAAGGTGAGGAACATGGCAAGAAAGCAGAGTTATGCTAGACACTTTTGCAGAATTTTCTGGCAAACTCTGTTCATTTTTTCTGCCAGAAATCCTAGCTTCAATACTTCACACTGCAAATCCCTCTGATTATTATCAAAGGAATAGATTTCCAGATCTCTTTTGTAGAGCCCAAATACAGCTCACTAATATTAGCAATAGAATCATTTGTAGTTACTTCAAGCTGGCCTGATCTTATAGATGACCCTGCTTTGGGCAGGAGGTTAGACTAGAGACTCTCAGAGGTCCCTTCCAACCTGAATGACCCTGAGATCCTAAGCTTAGGATCAACCAAAGCAGCAGCAACATGGCCACTCCCAGTTTACTTAACAGGTCTGGTTTATGTCTTAAAGGAATTTCACACAGGCAGAAAACAGTAGCAACAAGTTAGTTGTCTTCCCCTATAAAGAACACTGATGTAGAGCAAAAGCGCTGCTTCGTGTATATGAGATACACAACAGAAAGTCCAAGCAACGCCTCCTGCAACTATAAAGCCCTAATAAAACACTGTTCGGTGCAGCTGACAGCGCCACAGCCAATCAGTAATAAACTGGCTTCTACAAATGTAACTGCATGCAAGCTGACAGACTGCTGACTAATGACCTTTAGCTTTCTTGGCAGAAAGTATGGCAGGTCTGGCAAGAACTCATATCAGTTCCAGGGTCTCTTCAGATTCAACAGCGAGAAACTTTCAGGTAGGGCCACTTCAGAAGCCCCCAAAAAACTTATAAATTAGTTTGAAAGCTTCTGGGAACACTTATAAACTACAAAAAGAAAAAAGTATAAATTCTCTTTAGGATTCTATAAAAAGCCATCAGACAATCACCATTTGTAACGTTGCCCTATTTATACATAGCTAAAACAGGTTTCTTAAATGTAAGGACAGTTTCTTAAATAAGTAAGAGCTGCTTTTTCCATACCCGAGTGATGTGCTTAGCTTTAAGGGTTGCATAAGAGGTGTTTTGTGTGTACACACAGACTAGTTTTAAGTGTCCCCTAAGCCTTGCAAAGCCATTAATGCTAGGGAAATTGTAGGTCTTTAATTTGCAACATTGCATTCAATGTACCTGCTTTACATTAGTCACATTTGTAAACCTCAAGAAAACTATTTTAGCTTTGCTTTTAAATTTTGGCTGATCTTTCAACTCTATGAACTGAAACACCAATAGCTTAACACTCACAACAGCACAACCAATGCGGGATTTGCTGCCAATTTAGATAAGGGCAAGTATGAACTAACACTAAGAACAAGCACATGCACATGCATTAACCTTCCCTTATTCCCATATAATTGAAGGCAAGAGAACCTATGAGAAAGGGATGAAAGTTGCACTGGACTCTGAAAATTAAAAACTAAGAAATTGGGACAAAAACAATTAGCAGGCAGGAAAAAGAATCTGCTACTTTTAACATACTGCCTCAAAGACTTTTAAGTTAACTCTACAGCCTCCTTTCTCTAGAAAGTCTCCAGAAAGTGTAGCTGCCACTTGGTGCCATTTTAACGTCCATAAATCTTAAGATCCTGATCTGCAAGACATGATCACTATTAATTTGGCTTCAGTGGCATATCTTCTGATGTACTTTTTCTAATACATAAATATTTTGAATGAGCTCACTGAAAGTTTAAAATAATTTGTATTTATACCCGCTCCCAACAAAAGCGTTTCAAGATGTATTTTCACTCAACAGAACATTTACTCTCCTAAACAACACTTTCTCATAAATGGGTTCCTGTATCATTGCAGAAGGTTTTTTATAAGTTACAAAGCACTTGATTAAATGCTGAACAGGAACACTTAAGGCATGTGACAAGAGTTTCTAGGATACTGTTTAAGAACAGCTCTGTTAGTAAAACAGGGACACCAAGTAATTTTATTTAACCTCATTTTTTCAAGTGTTCCACACAATTAATCCATAACAAAGTCTTAAAAGATCAATTTTGTACAAAGCCGCTTGCAAATTTGGGAAGCTACTTGATATTCTTCTCCTTTCTAGATTTAACTAGCACTTGGGGCCATACAAGATGTACACAACTTTTGAAAGGAGAAAAGCATTACTTAACAAGATTTCAGCATTTATGCATACAGACAACTATGACCACATACAGTAAGATAAAAGCTCTGGTCCAGACAACTGGACATAAATACATATTTAGTCAAAGATCACTTTAGTTTTCTGAAGCAAGCAATAAAATTATCATATTCTGTTTCCAGAAGAATTATTCTAAGCACTCAGAGCAAAGAGCATGCACTGATTTGAAATAAGTCTATGTGGTATTAACTGGACCAATGGATATATAATTGCCAAGATCAAGAAAGTGGATGTGAACACCATAGAGAACATACATAAAGGACTGTTTGATCTACAACTTACCATAACAATGTCAACTCCATTTTAGTAAGGCTATAAACCAAAATGTTTATCTGGTTACAGTATAGATCAGCACATCCTACTGGAACTTATCTAAGGTGAAAGCACCAATCTACCAATAACCCTAGAAAAAGCAGATGTTTTTAAATAAAAAGAGTTCAAAGAACCCAGAACAGCAGAGTCCCAAAAAAAGAAAAATCTTTTTTTGTTTACAAATCCCCATTCACTTTAGAGGTGCATAGAGAATCAATCTACCCTTTGTTTCTCTACGAGACTGGGCAAAGGGCATTAAAGTAGGACAGGCATGTTAACACATTTGAACTACTGAAGGCTAGGGAGGCTGAGGGAAATTGAAATAACGTTTAGAACCTCTCCACACAAAAAATACCTCCTCTGTCTTCTGAGCAGAGACCACTGCAGCTGCCTCCAATCTGTCACAACACAACAGAGGTCTAAAGTCACTGAAATTGTTCCTTTAGAAACCTAAAGCATTTTCAATTCAACACATTACTCGTTTGGTAAAATTTAGACCCATACTGACAGTGCTCCTTTTGGCTGGAAGACCAAAACATACTACTTGTGACAGTGCTGTTCAAAGAGCTGGGTCAGACCTGAAGTGTTCTAATGAGCTGACCACAACCCTCAGCGCAGCTCCCCAGAGCAAGTCCTGGTCAGTCCTGAAAAGGTCTGTGAGCTTAGCGTCTCCAAGAGAAACCAAACAGCCTGCTCACTCCAGGAAGCAGACTGGAAGCACTCCAAGTAACTTGAGCAATCTTCAGCTGCACTATAATCCTAAATGTATGATTGCACTAAATGTATGAATGCACTAAAACTTCAGGGAAATAACTCGACATTGTGACTTAACTTTTCAAAAGGTGTTTGTTTCTACATATTTAACAAAGTTAATTTTTATTATACCTGCAGAAGAAAACCTGTCCCTTTCGTCCCTAGAAGCACTCCAATCCATCATACTTTGCACAATACTGCTTTACTATGATACAGAAAGAGCACAAGAGCTAATTTAACTTGTTCTTGAGCATCTAAATAATCACTCAGAAACCCACACTGAAGAACAGCTAACAAAAGCAGTATTTCACAGTTCCTTTTGCAAAGGTCACCTTATTGTGGGTGTCAGTTAATGGCATGATCAATTCAGATAAAAATTGAGACTTAGAAAGTGTTATGCATTTGGCCACACTAGATCTGTAAACAGGCTGGTTAAACTCAAACCACTCTGAATATACTCACTGCATCACACACTCCCAACAGACATGAACTGAACTAGATAGTCTATTTTGGTTTAAGCAATTAGTTGCCTTTTTTTTTTNAAAAGGGAAAAGAAGGCATGATATCAGTATTATTGTCTCTTCCCAGTGGCTGGTCTACAGAATTTTGGCTCAACTGTAGCTCAGCCTGCTGGATAAAAACCTCTCCAACAGAAACCTAATTCAGAATCACATTATGTTCTGCATGCGATGCAGACACCTTCCTCCTCTTCTCCCCCTACTCAGCTCTTTTTAAGGACATATGTAGGAAAGAGATCTCACTGTGCAGTTTTAAGTTCAAAACAATGATCCCTCAGGGCTATTAATAAACCATGGGTGACAGGTCACATTTTTCTACTGGTCTCTCCCTAACTGGCTTAAAAATTAACACACAGATTTAACAAGTCATGGCACATATATACTTCATAATTATGGACTGCAGAACTGGACCACAATCCAAGACTTTTTACTCCAATACCATTTCTTCAACAGTGGGCAGATACATGTCCCAGAAGTAAGTTCAGAAAGTTAGCTGCATTAATGGATTATTGTCCATTCTAGGTTTCTTTCAGGAGGCTATTTAAATTGCAAATATGGAAGTTTAATAACCCTTTACAGGATTTTTTTGCATTACCTACTACATGGAATTGCAAATATTGCCAGATTTTAACACCCACTTTCTGCTCATTATTTACTTAGATGACTGAAGCAACATATCCTGATAAAGTTAAATATGTGGAAAAAAAGTATCAGTTCTGAATTTTGTTCCCCTCTATTTTTACTGAATACCTTCTTGTTCCCAAGAAGAGACAATGTTGTCTAACATTCCTTACATACACAGCACTTGTATTGCTTACTAGAATAAGCAGTCCCATCCTTCTCAGTATTTCCACAGAAGTTTTCAGCTATCACAATTTTCACCATTTCTCTGCACCTTTGTAATAATCTTTCTTTTAGACCTGTATGAATACATATAGATCCATCTACTGATTTGTACAGTGCAGTATGATTTACTCCATTGTTTCTAATATTCTTCCCCATTCCATTTCTTACAATATAGAAAAATGAGAACTCAAGTATTGATGAATTAAGGCAGTTATCTATAGCAATCCTCTCTCCTTTTTGTGTAGTAGTTCCAAACTGACTCAAGTTTTTTCCTGCAGTGTGTGCCACCAAAAGATTAGTGAGAACAAACACTCCTGCTCATTCACATAGCATAATTGCATCTCCCAAGTTTCTTACAATTGCCTCTTGCCAGTTAATTAGTCCACCTTCAATTTCTGCTGCTTTTCACTTTTATTTCTTTTCTTGAAGTCATGGCTCTATCACAGAACTATAAATTACTGCATGTTAAACTTAGTGGGATGAAAGCTATTTAAAGTTTTATTTACTGTGGCTAATCAATGGCAGTTCATCTCTTCCTCTGGCCTCGAAGTTTTTACTTTCCTTTGAGTTAAACCCAAGTATAATCTTCCAGATGTTTTCACATTCTACTTTTGTTTTAATTATAAAGTGATCAGTAAGACCTTTTTAAAAGATGTCAGCAAAAAGCACATACTAACCTATAATTCAATATAACAGTTACCGCTTGCAATAAGGCTGCCCAGGGAAGTGGTTGAGTCACCATCCCTGGAAGTATTTAAAAGACATGTAGATGTAGTGCTTAGGGACATGGTTTAGTGGTGGACTTGGCAGTGCTAGGTTAACAGTTGGACTTGATAATCTTAAAGGTCTTTTCCAACCTAAACGACTGTTATGATTCTAAGCCTGCAGCTCAGCCTCTTTACACTTGAAACTCAGGAGAACTCCTGAACACCATTTCAGCCTAATACTAAACTGTTTGTTCCATCACCTCCAACATTTCATGTTCCAGTAACACCACTTCCTAGTTAGCATGACATCAAGCCTTCCTTCCCAAGACACCATGTGCTATAAAGGCAGAAGCAAATAAATCACAGCTTCTTGATAATAACCTAAACTGCTTTCCCTTAGCCTCCAACTATCTAACAATCTCCAATCCAGATTATGCAATGCATAAAGTGATGAGGTTGAGTCACATGTTAGGGTAGGTGCACACAATCTCTATGTCCAACTCCAACTCTAGCCCCAATCTTCAGGAAGTTTTTAGAAGTAGTGTTTCTCTCAAGCCACAGATTGGCCTTTCTATATAGCAGCTTCCCCTTTGGGGGATGAGGAAAAGGTGCATGTAGATATACATACTAGCTTACATTCAGAAAGAGAAAAATAACTGCATGATTTGCATGTGACCACATCTATACTGTACAGCAAGTCACATGTAATAATATCAGATTTTGCCACAATATACTGATATGACTGCAATATGAAATATTGTGTTCACAGACAGTTCAAATACAGCTGATTAAACAGGGAAACTATCAAACTGAAAATTGCCCCATTAAAATACCAACATATAGATCTTTGTTGCAGTTAGCAAGCCTTAAGACAAACAACTGCAGGAAAAATGAATTAAATACTTCAAGATCTTTAAACATACACAAATCATTAAAAAAATATACAATACACAATCATGAACACAAATAATTAAATATATAAAGACATCTATATATATATATGATCTAACATACATATAGTCATTAACATAATCATCATCGAGTGAGAGACTAGCCCGGTCACGTCTGTTAAACAAGACATGGCACACTGAAAATATGTCAACCTTGATTACAGTACTTAAATAATTTATCTGTCCCCAAGAAGCTATTCTATTCACTCAATGCCCTTACAGTTAGAGGGCAAGCCAACAAAGAATGTCTCTTCCCTACTTGTGAATATTGCCTGCTTTGTGTAAAACTGTGAACTGGCAATTAAGATTTGCTTGATAAAATAGGATTTTAAAAGAGTATTCTTTGGAAAACAGGCGCTAATAAAATTATAAACAATTCCATNCATGGTAACTAAGCAGCCTGAGCCTTTACTTGAAATTCTGTTTAACTGTTTAGTGTTGCATATTGATCAAGATACATTAACATCCTAATGTATTCCAAAGAAGCGAGCAATTCTCATACTGGAGGAAGCACCTTATTAACCATTACAAACCTCAAAGGATTTTTGCTGTTTAAGATGGGAGGGTAACGGGGAAAACTTCATTGCCAAAGATGTGCATAAATAGCTACCAAATAAAGAGAATGCACTCAGATGTGAGGAATGGGGTATACTCAATATATACGGAGCTACATTAGAACAGCAAAGAGTCTCTATTTGACATATCTTCTCTCCTGTGAATCAAGACTTTGCATTCCTGTCAGAAAGGAGAATTTGTTCCAAGAGGGCATTTGAATGTGAAAGACAGTTTCATTAAAGCTTGTATCCTGGTGGAAAACTGTTCTGTTCTGGTGCAAGAGGTGCCAGGTAACTGGTTAACTTACTTGAAGTTCTAGGATTAACACTAGCAAAGCTAAGCCACAGTTGCTAGCTTCTCTTAGTTTCCATTTTGAAGAAAGATCTTTCTTCAAACATTTATCTCAAACACAGAATCATGAGTAAGAAAACATCTGTTTTAAGCACATGGAATCTTTCCTAATTCCCAGAAAACATACCAAATACCTCAGCATACTAAAGTTTTATATGAAAGTAAGTAGAAAACAGATTAGGAAAACCTGAAACAAAAAAAGGCTTACTGCTTAGTTTTTTCAGTCTCACTACCCTATATGATAAAAGAAGAAGGGTTGGCTGGCCACCTCTTTTTATAATAAATTAATGCACCCACTATTACCTGATGTTACTATTCAAGAATGTCTCATTCTTTACTCTGCTTGTGGTTATAGATAGGATGAAATAGTTCTGACCTTTGATGCCTGCCATATAAATGCA
>VYZV01008831.1:21325-53390 GCA_013401275.1 Pandion haliaetus
TTTTTTTCTCCTCATCCCAACGTGGCCAGGCGAGGGGTTGGGGGGTGAGTGAGCGGCTTCGTGGTGCTTTGTTACCGACTGAGCTGACCTGAAACCACGACAGCCTGTTCCAGTGTGGCCTTATCCATGAGCCACAATGCCTTCAGAGATAGACCTGCTCCAGTGCGGCCTTACCCACAACCACAGTCCCTTCAGAAGTAAACCTGCTCCAACATGGCCTTACCCATGGCTTCAGTCCTTCCACGGGTACACCTGCTCTGTTGTGGACTTAGCCATAGCCCCATGCTTTGAGATGCTCCAGCATGATCTCATGCACAGCCACTGATGCTTCAAGGCATACCTGCTGCAGCATGGACTTACCCACAGCCACAGATGCTTCAGGGTGTACCTTCTCCAGCCTGGACATATCCTTGGGCCATAATCCTTTCAGAGGTATACCTGCTGTGGCACAGGAATAACCACAGCCACAGAGGCTTCAAGATGTACCTGCTCTGGCATGGGCTTATCCACAGCCACAGATGCTTCAGGGTTTCCTGCTCCCATGTGAATTCATCCACAGGTCACAGTCCCTTCAACTCGAGTTCGCACTGGAGTTCCAGCCTGTCCAGTACAGCACCACAGAAACAGCAGTGATGCCCTGGCCATCTGCCAGCCCAGGCACATCACCATTGCTGTTATCAAAATGTTCCTGGGCACAGCAGCGTAAGATGATAAGCAGTACAGCAAGCAGCAAAAGCAAAAAGCAGCAGCTAACGAGCACTAAACTCTAATATACAGTAGGTCAAGCAAGCCCCATGGCAAGCACAGAGGCCTGTCAATTAATAGCTAGACAGCAATAACAGCTATAAATTCGATCCAGCACATTCCAATCAAATCTGTCATTATTTTGAAACTTTCTAGCCCTACATTGGGTGCCAAAAAGGACTGTCATGGTTTAACCGCAGCTGGCAACTAAGCACCACGCAGCTGCTTGCCCGCTCCCCACCCCCACCAGGATGGGGGAGAGAATCGGAAAAAAAATTAAACCTCATGGGCTGAGATAAAGACAGTTTAATAGGTAAAGCAAAAGCCACACATGCAAGCAGAGCAACACAAGGAATTAATTCACCACTTCCCATCAGCAGGCAAGTGTTCAGCCATCTCCAGGAAAGCAGGGCTCCATCACACATAATGGTGACTTGGGAAGACAAACACCATCCCTCTGAACATTCCCCCTTCCTTCTTCTTCCCCCAGCTTTGTATACTAAGCATGATGTCACATGGTCTGGAATATCCCTTTGGTCAGTTGGGGTCAGCTGTCCCAGCTGTGTCCCCTCCCACCTTCTTGTGCTACCCCAGCCTCCTCACTGGTGGGGTGGGGTGAGAAACAGAACAGCCCTTGGCTCTGTGTAAGCACTGCTCAGCAATAACGAAAACATCCCTGGGTTATCAACACTTGTTTCAGCACAAATGCAAAACATGGCCCCATACCAGCTACTGTGAAGAAAACAAACTCTATCCCATCCAAAACCAGCACACACAGAAATAAAATTTTAAAAGTTAAGCAGTACAGGAAACACGGGAAAAAATTTAGAAATGGGGACAGAAAACTATATAAGCATAGGAAGAAAATTTAAAAGAGACTGGGTACAGGAAAGACAGGAAAACAATAAAAAAAATAGGGACAAACATAATGAATGTTGACATAAAATTTATTAAACAATGGCATTAAGATAAACAAGAAAAAAATAAGGATAGGATTAAAAATAGACACACACATGGAAATTTAAAAGTGACAGAGTACATGACAGACAGGAATAAATTAAAAATATGGATAGGGAGCTTGATAAAAGTAGACGTAGAATGACAATTGAAAAAGCAATGGGGTTCAGGACAGACAGGAAAAAAAATTAAAGATAGTGAATTGGTTAAAGTAGACAGAAAAAAAATTTTAAAAGCAACTGGGTAAAGGACAAGCAAGAAAAAAATTAAAAATGGGACAGAAAACTGGATAAAGTTGACATAGAAAGAAAATTTAAAGAGCAGACACAGGAAGGAAAGACAAGAAAAAAATTTAAAAATAAGGGTAGGGTGATAGAGACATAGGAAGAAAATTTTTAAATCAGAAGCATTAAGGAAAGACAAGAAAAAGTTACAAAATAAGAATGGAGAGAAAAATACAGAGAGACATAGGAAGAAAATTTCAAAAGCAATGGGGTACAGGACAGACAAGAAACAGACAGAAAAGACAGTGAATTGGTTAAAGCAGACATGGAAAGAAAATTTTAAAGGTGACAATGTACAGGATAGACAGGAAAACAAAAAATAGGGACAACAAAGTGGATAAACTTTGACACAGAAAGAAAATATTAAATGTGACAGCTTTAAGAAAATACAAGAATAAATTAAACAACAAGAACAGGGGTACACAGCACAGGAAAAAAATTAAAAATATATGATAGGGAGCTTGATAAAAGTAGACAAAGAAAATTGAAGAAGTGACGGTACAGGACAGACAGGAGAGAATTAGAAAGACTGAACTGGATAAAAGTAGTCATAGAAGCAAAATTTTAAATTGATGGAGTATAGGAAACTAAATAAATTTTCTTTTTCATCAAAAGAAAGTTTTTAAAGCAACTGGCTATAGGACTGAAAGGGCGGAATTAAAAAAAGAGACAGGGAGTTGGACAGAGGGAGACATAGAAAGAAATTTTACAAAGTGACAGGCTACAAGAAACACAGGAAAAAAATTAGAAATAGGAACAGGGATGAGAATAGAAGGAAACATTGAAAGAAAATTTTTAAAGTGACAGAGTATACAGAAGAAAGGGAGGAATTAAAAATTAGGGAAAAGGAGGCAGTTAAAGGGAGTTGTTGAAAGAGAAATAAGCAACAGGGTACAAGAAATATAGAGAAGAATTTAAAAAAAAAAAAAAAAACAAAAAACAGAGCCAGATAGAGGCAGATGTAGAAGGAATTTTAAAAAGCAACTGAGTACAAGAAACATAGACAATTAAAACATAGGGAGAGGGAGATGGATACAGGGCAATGTAGAAAGAAAATGTAAAAAGTTAACAGGTACAAGTAAATGCAGGCATATTAAAAAAACAGGGACAGGGAGATGGATAGAAGGAATCATAATAAGAAAATTTTAAAAGCAACAGGGTACAAGAAACACAGGAAGTAATTAAAAAATAGGGACAGGGAGATGGATGGAAGGAAACTTAGAAAGAAAACTTAAAAAGCAACAGAGTACAGGACAGAAGGAGGAATTAAAAAATAGGGAGAGGGAGCCACAGAGAGGGAAACAGAAAAAAATTAATAGGTGAAGTGGTACAGGGCAATGTTGGCAGACGAGTAACAAGTTTCAGGGAGCTGGACAGGTAGGTGAGCTGGCAGAGAAAGAAGCAGGGACAGGCAAGGATCCGGGACAGGGCAGCAAAGATGGACCGAGACATGTGGGAGAGAACATGTGACTCACCACAGCTCCTGGTGCCAGCAGGAGACCTTCACCGCCCCAATGCTTCTGTCTCTGACCCTTCCTTTTCCATAGTGCTGCCTGCCTGACCCACACTCACTCTGCAGTACACAGTGGTCTCCTCAATGCTCCTCATCCACAAGGCTTCCTCGATACACAGCAGCTCATGCGCATAGCTGACAGAAGCACCGAGCTGCCAGTGCTGCCTGCCGGTAATCCACACTGTCAGGGACGGCTCAGAGGGATCCTTCCTCACCACAGGGACTGGCCATTCCTTGCTGGAGGCACCTGCCTGCAGGACCCCTTGGATTCCCTCCTCAGTCAGTTCCCCTCCATCAGCTCCCTCAGGCAGGCTTGCCCAGGCAGTCCCCTTTACAGCTGGAGCCCCTTCACACAGCAGGCCCAGCCCCATCCTCAGCCTCACTGGCCACACCTGGGGCTGCCCCAGCTCCAGCCCCAGCTGGAGTCCATTGGGAACAGGGGCCATTGCCAAAGCCCCACAGCACATCACCCCCTCCCCTGCACCTGTCCACAGCCACAAGCTCTGCACCCAGGGGCTGCAAACACATCCAGGGGTACAGAGGAGGCAGGAAAAGTTTATTCATTAATGCACAGAAGAAATCCTGGCATGAGTTGGCTACAAGGCTCAGTACCCAAAGGCAGCAGGACAGAGGGACATAGAAGAGAGGTGTGGGACAGGGAGCCAGAAAACAGACACTGTGAAGAAGAGAGGGATGGGGAGCAGGACAAGGGTGGAGAGAGAGGAGAGCGGAGAAATTGAGCAAAAAAGCAGGGACAGAGAGATGGAGGAATAAATAAGAGAGACAGGAAGCAGGAGAAAGAGGCAGAAGGGACCAGCAGGACCAGATAGAGGTAAGACAAGGGACAGGTAAAAATTCTAACACGATAGGGGAAAAGAAACATAGGCAAGAAATAAAATATGGAATCAGGGAGCCGGATAGAGGTAGACTGTCGTGGTTTCAGCTCAGCCGGTAACAAAGCACCATGAAGCTGCTCACTCACCCCCCACCCCCGAGCCTGGCCACATTGGGGTGAGGAGAAAATACAAAGGCAGGCTCGTGGGTCGAGACAAGGACTGGGAGGGATCACTCCCCACTTATGGTCACGGGCAAAAGACAGGCTCAACTTGGGAAAAAAACAAGATCAATTTAATTTACTGCAAATCAAATCAAAAACAAAACACAAGGGTATTAGGAAGGGAAACTAAACATCAGAACAACCTCCCCCCACCCCTCCCGCCTTCCCGGCTCAGCTCCATTCCCGGTGCTTTCTACCTCCTCCCCCCGGCGGCGCAGGGGAACAGGGGATGGGGGTTGAGTCAGCTCGCCACACATCGTCGTTGCCGTTTCTTTCCTCAGGGGGAAGATTCCTCACTCGTTCCCTGCTCCACCGTGGGGTCCCTCCCACGGGAGACAGTCCTTCACCAACTTCTCCAACGTGGGTCCTTTCCGCGGGCTGCAGTTCCTCACAAACTTCCCTGGCGCAGGTCCTTTCCACGGGCTGCTCTCCAGTCTCACACTGCTTCAGCGCGGTTTTTACCATGGAGTTACGGTCATCTTCGGGAGCCTCCGCTCCACCGTTCACTCCCATGGGCTGCAGGGGGACAGCCTGCCTTCTCACCACGGGCTGCAGAGCCATCAGCCTCCTCAGGCACCCCCTCCTCCCCCTCCTTCTTCACTGACTCCAGTATCGGCAGAGATGTTCCTCTCAGGTTTCCCAACCCCCACACTACCGGTTCCCCTTCTTAAATATGTTCTCCCAGAGGCGCTACCACCGTCACTTCCCTCCTAGAGGCGGGTCCGACATTTTGGTGTGTCTGACATTTTGGTGCGGGGAATTTTTCCAGCATCTTCTTAAAGGGGCCGCCTCTGCAGCCTCCCTCCCCTGCCACCAAGGAAAACCGTGCCACGCAAACCCATAAAATAGACATAGAAAGAAAATTTTGAAAAGTGACAGGGTACAAGAAACATATGCAAGAACTAACAAATAGGGACAGGGAGATAGAAAGAGGGAGATGTAGAAAGAAAATATAAAAAGCGACAGGGTACAGGACAGAGGAATTAAGAACTAGAGACAGGGAGATGGATAGAGGGAGACAGAAAGAAAATTTTGAAAGCACGAGGATACAAGAATCATAGCCAAGAATTAAAAAAACAGGAACACGGAGCTGCATAGAGGGAGACATAGGAAGGAAATTTTAAAAGTGACAGGGTGCAAGAAATTAAAATTAAGTCAAGGAGACAGAGAGAGGGAAAGATAGCTAGAAAACTTAAAAAATGACTGGTTTCAAGAAACATGTAAGAATTAAAAAAATAGGGATGGAGAGATAGAAAGTTTCAAAAGTGATGGGGTACAAGAAACATAGGCAAGAATTAAAATATAAGAACAAGGAGCCTGATAGAAGGAAACTGTGATGGATTGACCTTGGCTGGCCAACTGGTGCCCACCAAGCTGCGCTATCACTCCCCCTCCTCAAGAAGATGGGGAGAAAATACAACAAAAAAGCTTGTGGGTCAAGATAAGGACAAAGAGATCACTCACCAATTACTGTCACAGGCAAAACAGACTCAAGTTGGGGAAATTAATTTAATGTATTGTCAATCAAAATAAATCAAAGTACAATAATGAGAAATAAGAACAAATCTAAAACCATCTTCCCTCCACCCTTCTCTTTTTTCCTGGGCTCCTCTTCACTCCTGACTTCTCTACTTCCTCACCCTGAGCTGTCTCTGCCGCTCCTTCCTCCTCACACTCCTCTTCTGCTCCAGTGTGGGGTCCCTCCCATGGCTCCTGCCAGCAAACCTGCTCCAGCGTGGGCTCCTCTCCACAAGTCCACAGGTGCTGCCAGAAGCCTGCTCCAACATGGGCTCCACAGGGTCACAGCTTCCTTCAGGCACATATCCCTGCTCCAGCATGGGGTGCTCCACAGGCTGCGGGTGGATATCTGCTCCACTGTGGACCTCCATGGGCTGCAGGGGTACAGCCTGCCTCACCACAGTGTTCCCCATGGGCTGCAGGGGAATCTCTGCTCTGGTGCCTGGAGCACCTCCTCCTCCTCCTTCTTCTTCACTGACCTCGGTGTCTGCAGGGCTGTTTCACGCTCACATTTTCTCTATTACAGCTTCTGTGCAGTGTTTTTTAGTCCTTCTTAAATATGTCATCACAGAGGTGCTACCAGCATTGCCAATAGGCTCAGCTTTGACCAGCAGCAGATCCATCTTGGAGCTGGAACTGACTGTACCCAACATGGGGGCAATGCCGGGTGCATTCTCACAGAACCCACCCCTGCAGCCCCTGCCAGCAAAACCTTTCCACATAAACCCAATACAACAGCAATGGGCTGCAGGGCAGAGGTGGGGGGATCGAAAAATATGCAAAGGGAGCCACAGAGAGAGAGGCAGAGGAAAAAAAAATTAGCGATGGACTACAGGCCAGAGAGGAGGAAGGAAGAGGGAACCAGACTGAGAGAGATGGAAAAAAAAAAAGATTAGTGATTGTTACATATATTTTGACAAAGAAATCAAATATGATTATATAAAAGTTAGGATGGTTTGATTACAGTTAAAATCTTAGGAATATAAAGTTATAATGCAACTATAGTAGTCTTAACTGATTAGTGTCGATTTACTTTAAAAAGCCAAGAAGATTTGCTTCTGCGAAACCCCTTACCTTTCCCAGTTTGATTTAGATACCAAGGATTATCTTGACAGTGTTACAGAGGTAGTGTAACTGATACCAAGGATTATCTTGACAATGTTACTGAGATAGTGTAACTAAAAGACCAATCACTGAAAAGGTTAGATTTCAAAGATAATGATAAAAAAGTTAGATGAAGCAACTTGTAGTTACCTGCCAAGGACCAAACTGCACAGAATCACATTGAGAAAGTCAAGAAGCAGACAAGTGAGGAAGACTATGAAAGACCACCAGAGGACTCTAGAAGACCACCAGAGACCTTCAATGCGCATGCATAAAGGACATTTGCATATGCTAAAGACTTCCCAGAAATCTAATGAATATGCATGATATTTCCCAGAAACTTAATTAATATGTATAACAGATATGTATTTAACCTGTACAATTAGACTAAACAGGTGCACACGATAGGTGGAGCGATCCCCTGTGTGCCCAGCGCTGCAATAAAGGAGTGCCTGCTTCTTAACTTCTCATTGCTGTTAAGGAGTTTTATTCCGGATTTCGGCAACATGATGGGCCACAGGACAGAGAGGGAGGAAATAAAAAGGTGACAGTGAGGTGGAGAGAGAGACTAAGAAATACCAAAAAACCTTGATGAGCTAAAGGGAAGAGGGAGAGGATAGGGACAGTGAGCCAGAGAGCGAGCAGTAAAGATGAAAATGGGCTACAGGATAGAGAGGGAAGAAATTAAAACATAGGGAAAGGGATCTGGAACAAGAAAATCTAAGAAGGAAAAAGTATACCTAGAATACAGGGCAGAGAAAGATATTTTAAAGTACAGGCACAGTGCCAGACAGAGAAAACGGTGGGGGGGAGGGGCAGGCAGTGAAGGGCTAAAGGGCAGACAGGGAGGAATTTAAAAAATTGGGATAGGAAGACATGACAGATAGATGGAGAAAGACAAAAATAGTGACAGGCTGCAGGACAGAGACTGAGGGTGAAAAAAAGAGGGACAGGGAACAGGACAATAGCACAGATTGAAAAAGAAAACAGAGGGGTAGAACAACAGAGAAAGAGGGGGACTTGGAGAAAGAGAGAGGGAGAGGTGCAGAGAAGCAAAAAAAAATTACAGCAGTGAGAGAAGGTGGGGCAGGGAGGGACCCGGGATGCAGTCAAGAGGCAACATGACCCCAAGGGTCCAGGACTCACTGCAGCCCCCACTCTCAGAGCTGCTGGGAGAATTTGATAGTTCGGACATGTCTTTAACTCTCTCTCCCCTCCCTCCTCCTCTGTAGCTCTGGTCACTTGACTGTCATCCACCTAAAAGCATAGATTGGTGTCTTACAGCTTTTACAACATGAGGCTTCCCAGATACGTAGCCTCCCGTGCGCACACACTACATGTCTGTAGTGTGCTTTTGGTTATGCATACAGACTCTGGCTGTGCACACTTGTTACCGAAATCCGGAATAAACTCCTTAACAGCAATGAGAAGTTAAGAAGCAGGCACTCCTTTATTGCAGCGCTGGGCACACGGGGGATCGCTCCACCTATCGTGTGCACCTGTTTAGTCTAATTATACAGGTTAAATACACTTCTGTTATACATATTCATTAAGTTTCTGGGAAGTATCATGCATATTCATTAAATTTCTGGGAAGTCTTTAGCATATGCAAATGTCCTTTACACATGCGCATTGAAGGTCTCTGGTGGTCTTCTAGAGTCCTCTGGTGGTCTTTCATAGTCTTCCTCACTTGTCCGCTTCTTGACCTTCTCTATGTGATTCTGCGCAGTTTGGTCCTTGGCAGGTAACTACAAGTTGCTTCATCCAACTTTTCTCAACTCTCATTAATTTTCACCACTATCTATATTAGTTAGCATAAAATATTTTCTTTCAAAATCTAACCTATTCAGTGATTGGTCTTCAGTTACACCATCTCAGTAACACTGTCAAGATAAACTTTGGTATCTAAATCAAATGGGGAAAGGTAAGAGGTTTCCAAGAAGCAAATCTTCTTGGCTTCTAATCAGCTAAGACAGTACAGTACTACACATTCTTTAAGTTCTTTAGCTACTATAGTTACACCATAAACTATCCTAACTTTATATAATCATATTTGATTTCTTTTTCAATATATATATATAACACACTGGTGATCAGATCTGCTGAGGACTACACTGGAGAGGCAGGCTGTCTCCTGCCTGCAGCTGCAGGCAGCTGCCAGCTGGATCCCCTCTATTTTATTCTTCAGCTGCTTTACCTTTTTCTGGCCTCTCCAGCTTCAGCCACTGCAGCTCCTGTCCACAGCCAGTAAGTCTCCAGTTGTCCCTTTTTGCCCGTGCCACTAGGAGAATGAGGCCAAAGACACAAACCTAAGCCAGACACAGTCAACAACATCCCCAGAGAGGAATCGACAACTGAGTCTTCAGTGCTGCCTCTGGGAGAGGGAAAGAACAAGCAACTGTTATCCACAGTGATGACTGTAGTTCTCCTCAGGCAGGAACCCCTCCTTCTGCAGGAGCTTCTGGAGACACAGCTCTTTCCCCAAACTGATGCTAATGGTACCTGCACTTAAAGTGCAATAAAGCATATTCAAGGGCCATCTTCCTGCCATGAGGACAGGATCTGGGGGCAGTCTGTGGCTATGGGACAGGCTTCAGGAGAGGTGCTGGAGCTGGGGGCAGCTGTGTGGGGTGAGCAGGGCTGGAGGAGTTTTGTTGAGCTGGGGAGGCACCCAGGGCCTTTTCCAGGGGGTGGGAAGGCCTCCAGCCACCTCCTGCCCCTCTTCCTGCTTCCTCTCCACCAGCTCTCAGAAAATCCCCGGGAGCTGCCCTGATGGAGCCTGACTCCAAGTGACTATCAACCTGTCTGTTGGAAACATCCTTGCAGCTTGTCAGCACTCTCAGGCAGGCATGCCCCAGCAGCACCACACCCTGGGGCTGCAGCCCTTTTACACAGAGGGGCCATTGCCATCAGCCCTGCTGCCCCCCCTGGGGCTCCTCCACAGCCCCAGGCCACAGCTGCAGCCATGGCCCCTTACACCCACTATGTAACCTGCTCCCCTGGACATTATGACAGCCACTCACCAAGTACAAAGGACTACAAGCAGAGCCACAAGTGCAAAGGACACAACAACTGTTTATTCATTAATGCATTTAAGTCCCAGGAGTGAGTCTGATATGGGGCTCAGTGCCTGTACACTCGCCCTTCCCCTGGGACAACTCAGCAGTCATTATTGGAGCAGCAGATACAGAGAATGAAAATATAGCAATGGGGAACAGGACAGAGGAACAGAAAGAGAAAAATAAAATGAGGGAGAAGGACTGAGGAGCAGAGAAAGAAAGGTACAGGGAAAAGGACAGTGAGGTGGAGAAATCGGTTAAAAAGGGATGAGGAGCCCTGCAAGGACATGGCAGAAGAAAAACAGGGTCAGGGAGGAGGACAGAGGGAAAGAGAGAGAAAATGATGAGCAAGGAGCAGAACAGACAGATTGAGAGAGGAACTGAATGAGCGGAATAAAGGAGGCAGGAGGGAGAGAAAAAGACAGGTAGCAAGCCAAAGGGATTGAGGAAAAAAGAGAAAGACAGATCAGGACAAAGAGATGGAGAAAGGATAACCACTGCTGGGCTGCAGGATGAGAAAAAAAGCCAGGGAGCAGGACAGAGAGGAATAATGGGACAGCAAGCTGGGCAGGGCAATATAGTGAGAAATGATGGGACAGGCAGTGGTATGGAGGTACACAGAAAAAAAGTTAGGAGGAGGATGGAAGACAGAGCATAGGAGAAAAGGGACAGGGAGTGGGGCAGGGATGGAGAAAGAAACATTAGAGGGAGAGAGAGGAGGAGAGTGACAGGACCAAGGCAGAGCAATGGAGAAAGAAAAAGAAGACAGTGATGGGTAGCAGAACAGAGGAACAAGGAAAGACAGGATGAAGGAGAGAGGGATATAGAAAACAGGTGAGGGACAGGGAGCCAGGAAGTGGGATACTGCAAAAGAGAGAGGGACAGGGAGCAGGACATGGGGATAGAAAGCCAACGAGAGTAGCAGAGAGAATAGAGATAGACAGGGAGATAGAGCAAGAGAGAAACAACAGGGACAGCGGGACAGAGAAGTGAAGCAATAAACAGGGACAGGGAGCAGGACAGAGGAAGACAGACAGACAGACGGGTAAGACAACAGACAATTGGAGAAAGAAAAGAAAGGGAACAGCACAGAGGGTCCAGACAAGAAGAGGCATGGCAGAAAGAATAAGATGAGGAAGAAGGGCTGAGGAGCAGAGAGAAGAAGGTACAGGGAAAAGGACAGTGAGATGGAGAAAACAAAGACTGAAGACAGAACAAAGGGAAAGATTGACAAGGACAGGGAGCAGGACAAAGGGATGGAGGAGAAAAAAAATAGTGATAGGCAGCAAGATAGAGGAAGAGAAGGAGAATGACAGAAGGATGTAGAAAGACCACGACATGTAAAAGGAGGAGTTAGGGGACACACACATCAGAAGGGTAGAAAGAAAAAGAGCAGGATGGGGAGCAACACAGTGTGATAGAGATGGAGGGAGGGAATAGGGTGCAAGGGAGCAGCACAAAGGGTCAGAGAGAGTAAGATATGAACAGAAAGGAGAACGGACAGTGAGATACAGAATGAAAAAAAACAGCGGCAGTGAGCAACGCAAAAGGATACAGAGAGAAAGAGAAGGAAGAAGGAAGACAGGACAGCAGGGACACGGAACAGCACATACAGGCACAGAGAGGAAAAGAACATCAGGGAACAGGCCAGAGAAACTGAGAAAAAAAGAGATGGATGCAGATCAAGGACAAAGAGATGGAAAAGGAAAAAATAGCAATGGGCTGCAGGACAGAGACAGAAGATGAAAAAAAAAGAGGGAGAGGGAGCAGGACAAAAGTGCAGATAGAAAAAGAAAAGGGAGCAGTAGAACAAGAGAGAGAGAAAGGGAGAGAGGAAAAGGGAGCACACAGCCTCGCTCACTTGCACACTATGTGGCCGTACAGCACTGTTGGTGACACATACAGATCCTGCAGTGCATGTTGGCAGGCTGGCCTGCTGCGGACTACAAAGAGGGATTCTTCCTCACCTGGAGAAGCATGCTCTCTCTTGCCTGCAGCGGGAGGCAGCTGCTAGCCAGATGGCCTTTGATTTCTTCATCTTTACCTTTCTCTGGCCTCACCAGCTACAGCCGTGGCAGCTCCTGCCCACAGCCTGTAAGTGCGCCACCTGTCCCTTTTTGCTCCCACGCTGCAAGGAAAGCAAGGCCAGGCAGAGACAGCCCACGCAAGCCTGAGGTGGGTGCAGTCAACGGCATGCCCAGGGGAAGAACGGACAACCGCATCCTCAGCACGGCCTCTGGGAGAGGGAAAGAAGCAGCGACCATTATTACCATAGTTTGCCACTCGCTGGAGCTGCTCCTTCTGCAGGGGCTCCTGAAGATGCACTGAGGACCAGCTTGCTGCCCTCCCGACCGGGCTTGGGGGCTGCCTGAGGCTACAGGACAGGCTTCAGGGGAGGGGCTGCAGCTGGGGGCAGCTGCACGGGGCGAGCGGGGCCGGGGAAGGCTCAGGGGGAGCTCTGGCGAGTTGGGGAGGAGCCCGGTGGCTGCGCCTGGGGGGTGCCCGCCTCCACCCCCTCTTCCCTTCTGTCAGCTCTCGGGGAACTCCCTGGGGCTGCCCCAGCCCGGCTCGCCGCCAACAGAGCGGGAGCCTGCCGCAGCGGCCGCTTTCAAGCTTCCCGTCCCAACGCCCCCGCCCCTGCCGAAGGGGATCGCTCGCCTCACAGGTGGCCTCAGCCCTCTGCCGCCGAGACCCGCGCCCTGCGGGCCGCCGTGCACCTCCCGAGGACCGCGCATGCGCGGGCTGCCGACAGCGCGCCGGAGGGGCCAGAGCCGGCGCGACGGTGCCGGACTGCAGTATCGCGTTTTGGCCGCCAGGTGGCAGCCGCGAGAGCGGCGGTGCTGGCGCTGCAGTTCCGCCCTTCGGCCACGCGGCGACAGCAGCAGCGAGCACCCGCCAGGCGGCGCCTGCCCGGGGCCGGCACCAGCGCTACAGTTCCGCGCCTTGCGCACTGCCGAGCGCCCGCCGACACCGCGCGCGTGGGTCTGGGCGGCAGCGGCGCTTCCTTACCGGGAGGGAGGCAGCAGCGAGCGCGGCAGCACCACCCCGCAGGCACCGCAGCATCGCATTGCCGTTACCGCCGGACGGCACGTGGGGCGCATGCGCGGCATCCGAGCTGCAGTACCGACTTTTGCTCGCCCGACGGCAGCGGCGAGCGGGACGATGCTTCCTTAGGCATAAACTGGATGAGAAATGACTGACACCTCAGCCCAGTTTAGACCAGCCAAAGACGGTAACCACGTACTCGGGGTACAGGGCTTACATTTCCGTGCCCTTTCCCCACTCGCAGCTCAGGCAGTAACCTTCACTGCCTCCGTACCAAAAAGCATCCAAGTAGCTCGAGAATTTCCATCCTTTGCTGCTTTAAAAGTCTGGTGGTTCCTTCTGTCCCTGCCACCTACCCCATTACCTAGGGAGGAGAAGCAGCACAGGGGACATCTGGAACAGGTTTTTTTCCCCTGGAGTAAACCCCAGGGATTGCTGTATCAGTCTGCATGTGACATTAGGATTGTGGGAGTGACAGCAGCAACTCAACAGATGCTGTAGAGAGATTTTTAAAAAATAAGGCAACACAAACATCCTGAAGGGAGGAGAGAAGAGTCCAAAGGCTACTTTGTGTGACAGGGGCTGCCCTATGTTCAGTGGGAAACAAAGCATCAGAGCAGACCAGATGCAAGAGGCTGATCTGCAAATGAGTGATATGCTGGTGATCCTCAGGCTTTGTTGTGTTGTTTGCACCTTTCCTCACCTCTGTGCTATCAGTAATCTGCTCTCCTAACCCTACAAACACAGGAGGCTTCCTGTGCAGAGCTTGTCACTTAGATAAGAGACACTGCATGGTGTTACTTACCACCCTGCCCTCCAGCATGCAAAGTAATTAGACATGAAGCAGGGAAAGCAAAGAGGCATGCTGGTATATTAGATGTCCTCAGCAGATGACCACAGAGCCCTGGAGGTTCCATCTTTGCTCTGTACAGCTGCACTCCTTGTCACTCCTGCCAGCAAGCATCAGTTGCACTTTACTGCCTGCAACACACAATACTTATTAGGCTGGATGGGCTGTTCTGCCAATATGTCTGTCAGGTGAGAAGCTCAGTTCCTTTGGCTGCCTAATTTGCCTCCTTAAAACAAACACTTCAACACTCCATTTCTTTAATTCAGACCCCTCTGAAGATCTCCTGGCCTGCAAGCCATTTTCAGCTAACAACACAGCTGAAATACAGTGCTGCTAGAAACCTAGTTGTCATCTTACTTTGACATCAAAAGGCTTTTATAACTTGAACCCCCGATTGTTTTGTCATCAAGACTGCAAGGCAAGAAATACACCTCTACTTGAACAAGCAAGACACCTGCCAAATAGCCATGCACAGTGATACGTGACTGCCTGTGACTGACACCCTTTTCTGCTAAAACCAGAGCACGGTTCCCTTGTGAAAAGCCATTGGCAGTGCGGAATGTGCCTCAGCTTTCCCTGCAGCGGGTCCCCAGAAAACAGCATCTTTGTCTGGACTCTGCAGCAGCCTGTTGTCGTCCCAGCCCCTTGCCCTTGATAAAGTGGCTGCCTGTAATAGCGGCAGAACTGCTCCTGCCCAAAGGAGAAAGGAATGACTTGGTGTAAAGCTCTTCACAGTGCCTGCGTCCTGTGCAGAGTCGATGACCTCAGCAGTCTGTACACAGGGCCAAGCTAACAACCTGAGAAGGAGTCAGAGGGTGTAGCAGCTCCTGTGACAACAGTTCTTTCCAGCCTAGCTGGATAGAGTAAGAGGCAAGAGAAAGGCACCTGCTGGGTCCCTTGAGAGGCAGAATTGCCGTAGATTGTGCCGTGGCTGTTTCGCTCTTTGTCTTTGACAGAGTTTCTTCCCAGCGCTTGGGAGACAAGTATGCGTGCACAGCCTGAGTACTGCTGCTTATGGGGCAAAAGGCACTATAAAGCAGCAATGAAGAACAAGGACAGCCTATCAAGATGGTAGGAATACCATGGAGAGCCTAAAGCATTAGCCAGGCAGGGCGTGCAACAGACCTTGTCCTGTGGTTTCCTCCCAGCTGGCAACTAAGCACCACACAACTGCTCACTCACTCTCCACCCTGCCTTGGTGGGATGGGGGAGAGAATCGGGAGGGCAAAAGTGAGAAGACTTGTGGGTTGCGATAAAAACAGTTTAATAATTAAAAAAAACCAACAAATTGTAAGGAAAAGGGGGGGACTGGGACACAAAGAGAGAAAAGTAAAATCCAAGACAAGCGATGCAAATGAAAACAATTGCTTACCACTAACTGACCGATGCCCAGCCAGTCCCCGAGCAGCATCCCCACCCCCAACCTCCCCCCTAGTTTTATTACTGAGCATGACATCATACGGTCTGGAATATCCCTTTGGTCAGTTGGGGTCAGCTGTCCTGGCTGTGTCCCCTCCCAAATTTCTGTGCACTCTGGTGTGGAATAGGTGGGGTGGAGGGGTGGGTAGAGGGATAGGGGAGTGGGGACACGAGATAGGAGGGCAGGGGATGGGGGCGGGGGGAGGGTGTCACACGGGAAAAAAATCTTGTGTGGGGAAAAACTCACATGGGATATGTTTTGGTAGAAAGCATTTGGGGAACAGTGAGACATGCAGAGGGGGACAGAGGGACACAAGGAGGGGGATGGGATGGGGAGACGGGCATGGGCAGTGGGGAGAGATGGACGGGGTTGTGGAGAGATGGACACAGCGTGAGGAAGGGGGGAGACAGGGCACATCTTGTTGGATGGACCTTCTGGCGCTCCATCACCTCTAAAGATGCAGGAAGGAAGGAACAATCATCCCACCCCACTAAGGCTGTGCAGGGCCAAGACCCCAAGATGGGTGCGGGGAGTGTCCTAGAGCCAGGCTGGGGGTTGTGACCAGGCAGGTCTTTTTCTGGTGGTGGGCAGGTGCCAGGTTTCCTGCACTGGCATTGGTAGCACAGACCCAGCTCAGACATCATACAGACCCCCTCACCCTCTCTATCCTGCAGTTCCCACCAGATGAGACCCTGGGAAGAAAGAGGGCCCAGAGACACAGGAATTTCTTACCTTCAGTGGAAACGTATAAAACCCAAGACTGTCTTAGCGATGAAAAGGAGCAGTGACACCTGCCAATACAGTGGGTCTCAGGTCAGGAGATGGAATGCTGCTCTGCCAAGGCATATTGTGCAGTGATGCCAGCTCCATCTCTGTAATACCGCACCAAAGATGTGCCCTGCCATCCCATCCCCAGCACTGCATGGGCAGCAGTTCCCCCTTGAACACTGTACAACAGGACCTAGAGGATCAGCCAGTCTGGAAGAGACCCCAAAAGCAGCAGCTGCAAGGGGCCCTGGAAAAAGGGATGCATTTTGCAGAGGAGGGGAGGCAAAAGCCCCGATAGCTCAGCTTGCAGCACCCCAAACCCAACAGCATTGCCTTCATTAACCCCACAGGAGCTGCACTGGTCCCAGGGCAGGACAAGCAGGTCCACAGCGAAGCCTAGGGGTCTTGGGGCAGGAAGATAGCAGGGCTCATCCCTGGGTCATGTCACTCACCACAGGAGACAGTCAGGGTGACATGGTTACGGTGTGTGGAGCCAGGGCTCTGGCACTCATTCTGATCCTGTAGGCGTACGTGTCTGTGGGTGCCAAGAGCTTGCCATTGTACCAAGCCGTGGGGTGCTGCTGCAGTGAGCAGGAGCCCCAGCACCTAAGGGTCATGCTCTCTCCCGGAAGTATCATGCTCCAGGGTGGGTCCAGGGTCAGCAGGGCTATCTCTGCAGCCATGAAGGTCCAGGCAGGAGGGAGGAGCAGGACAGAGCAGAGATCAGTGCAACAGCATGCATGGAGGGGAGCCCGCAGCCCTGAGCACATACTCTGGGAAGGGGGAAGAGGGCAGAACCCCAATGCTCACTGGGGTTTCTAGGGCACTGGTGGGATCTGGGGGGACTGTCTAATCTTTCAGAGGGGCGGCAGGGCTTGTGCCTGGTGCCCAGTGCTGCCTGGCATTTTTTGAGCCAGGCGGCATGTGGAAGGACAGCAGAGTCACAACATGCCCTGCTGCCACTTGAGGAAACACCAAGGCCTGTCACCTTGTTCAGCAAGAACAGTTCAGGGCCCCAAGGGCTGTCACCGTAACTCTGCAAGCAAAGAGACTCACCAGCAAGGACAAGGGCTTGAGCTTAGAGGAGGAAAGGAAGAAGGGATGAGCGCTCCTGGGATGTGCCTGCCAGGTCTCCTGTAATGTCCCTAGCATAGAAAGAAGCAATGCTGGCCTTGGATATGAGCTATCCTTTGGTGGGGAGGGTTTGGCAAGGCCTGCCAGGTCCCCGAGACACCCACCAGCAACTCCCCACCGCCCCAGAGCATGGCATCCCCACCCTCACCACATTCATACCCACCAGCCTTGCTGGACCCATTTCCTTCCTCCCCAAAAATGAGACCACCCCAAGGAGGAAGCCCTGAGCCTACATTGTGACAGGGACCACCACTGCTCCATCCAATCTCCTCAGCCTGGCAGGTTAAACGAAAATCTCCCCTTCCCTGGGCAGAACAAAAACCCATCCAGACAAAACCCCCAGCCCCAAAGAGGTACAAGGGACAAGTGCCCAGCAGAGCTTGTGCTGGAGATGGAGCCTTTGTCCTCCAGCCCCCGAAGCTCACTGGGTCACTGGGGCTCTTTGGGAACATGTTACCTCCTGGCATCCACACTGGCTGTCCATCCCCTGGAAGGACAGCAGGCACCAGACCCCACCATGCTCCCCACCAGATCCCTTTGCTGCACTCACTTAGGAGGAGCAGAGCTCTGTTCCCTGCCATCCCAGGCTAGGGGTCCAGCACTTGGTGACTTTCCTGCAGAGAGCAACAGTGACATCCACTGCACAGACAGAAAAAGAGGAAGGAAATGGCTTTCATTACTGTTGTTGTGATGATGATGATGCAAGTAAACAAGCACAGCTTACCAGAAGCCTCTGTGTTGCCACAATGACTGTGCCTGAATGCAATTTTTTTTTTTGCCCTCACTTCATAGGGGATTCAGGGCTTGCTCTGTCCCTGGAATCCACAGCCCCATAAAGTCTCTGCTTCATGCAACCCCTGAGATCCCTCCTCCACTCCCTTGGGCGATTCTGGGTCTCCTGAGTGGCTGTCAGCATTTGCTGTTTTTTTTCCACCCAGAGAAAAGGGGTTTTGACAGATCTTCCTCTCACAAGCCTTTTTGCCACATGTTGTTTCCCTTCTTCCCCAGCACCTTAGAGTCCACCCACAAGTCAGCACCAGCCTAGCCCTCAAGCAGCAGGAGTCTCAGGCTCTTCTGGGGTCATATTTGTGATTTCTTTGGAGCTTTCTCCCTGCCTTCCCAGAAAAACTTTCCCTACGCTGGAGATCAGGCACCAGTGGGAGAGAGGCTTGTTTCTCTGCTGCTTGCCCCTGACATGGATCAGGTTGCATGGGTTGCGACAGGCACAGGACTAGTTATGGGACCTGTGCAACATGCAACTTCTTGTAGAAACCACAATTCAATAGAGCTGCCCTGGAAGATGTAAGAGTGAAGCACAGACCTAGTCTGCCCCACGGTCTTTACCTGCATCTGATTTATCATTTAAGCATGTCCCATGGGCTTTGGGACAGACTTGAAACAAACAAAAGCACCAATGTAACCCCTGAACTTGAAGCTCATCTTCACTAAAGCCAAGTCCTTGAATTTATCAACTTTCAAAGAACCAGCATGTGCTGCAGGGAGCTCCTCCACACCTCCAAGAGCCTTGCAGGAGGACACACAGTGCCATTACAGAAGGACAAAAAGAAAAAAGAAGAAAAGCTTATTCTAATTTTTTACACAGGCTGACTTCCTATGAGGAATCTGTAAGCTTGAACGGAAGGAAAAGATCCTGTATGTGTTCAGCTACTGTACTGAGGGGAAGTTTTATTACGGTTTTCTCCATCCTTTTCTGAATTTCTCATTCTTGGGAACACTGATTTCCCTTCTGCCTTTTGGATTCTTATTCTGCTTTCAGCCTGAGGTTCAATTCTTACCTTCTGTTGCAAGAGCTCTGAACGTGGCAACCAAGACCGCCCAACAGATGATGTCCTGAGGATGAAAGCCCTGCCTTGAAAGTAGCTCAAGTCACCTATTACAGAGGTGTGGTTTTTTTCCTCTCCTCCCTGCCCGGAGAAGTTTCGTCTCCTGTCAGGGCAGGTGTACCTGCCACACACCCAAGCCCAATTACCTGCAAAGCCCCTTATGCAATTACAGAGGTGGTCAGCCAATGGGAAGAAACATGATGGCGTGACATGGCGACTCAAAGATCTAAAATGGACACCCTACAGCTACAGAAACTGGTGCTGAAAACACGATAGATAAACAAGGACAAGAGAACATAACTGCTATGACTGATAATAAAGCAAGCCTCATTGGACAGTTAAGGAAAAAAAGCAAAACTAGGATAATGGAGAAGGCTTGTGTGCCCAGGGACTGCAATGAAGAAAAGACCCCTGGACAGAGACCATTTTGAGCCAGGATAATGTACGTACTCTTCTCTGAGAAATTCCAGGGAATTTCTGGACCATCCCAGAAATCTGCAATGGACATAAGCGCCTCATCAATGCCTCTAAGTAGCAGTGACCATGACATCTGGATGGATGGTGAAGGGATGAACATGAAAATTAAGTCAGGGAACGTAATGACTAAAAGGCACAAGGGAGCACAGACCTCAGAGTTCTGGACAGTATATTTTAATGTACATCTCACATACCAAATGAGCAACGGGTACTATTCCCTCTGTGGTCTGCTTTGTACAGCCGATCATCCTACCTCTCTGGCCCTTGATGTCTCCGAACCATAGTTCAGTTTCCTATACTCACACCTAAGCCATGACTTGTCCCTATTAAAATAGCCTTAAACCATCCTATCCCCTCCATTACCACTAAACTCCAAACAGCCTATCATCCCTTTCAGCTCTATCGTCACCAGAGCTTGTCACCAGAGCTTGTACCTCAGGACCTCCTGTGGGGATAAGACCCATGTGACAGTCAGCCCCACGCATGGTGACACAGAGGCCCAGATGGTTGACACGGCATTTCTTGTAACTTCGTTGTACCTTGTATTGGCTGCAGAATGACTCGAACTGAACAGACCTCATCGACAGCTGAATCCGACTGCAAAACCAGCCTGAGGACAACTGATGAACCTGCCTCCCTTTCCCAACCATCCCTCAGTCCTGAAACTTTAGAAACCCCTTCTCTTCTTCTGAACTGTCAGGGAAGAAACCCCACTCCTTCCCAACAGCTCCTTGCCCTGTATTTGCACCCCTGAACCCCCTGTGTCAGCTGCTCCTCAGGAGCACCTCTTCCAAGCCCTGCCCTGCCTCCCGCAGGTACCTCCTGTCCTCCAACATCCCACAGGCTCTGTGCTCTGCTACAGGCCCACATAGTATGTGAATTTCAGACACTTATAGCCTAGAAGCGGCCTGCTGCATGCTGCAAAGGCTCTAGGGACAATGTGGTACCTTATGGGCGATCGGGAAAGGTGACAAGCTCTCCCACGCCCTGAAAAACACTATGCCCAATATGCCTGCTGCTTTCTTGAGAAATGCTGAAAGTCCAGATACAGAGGCATACAAGATGCTCACCCTAACCCCTGCTAGATGATCTTACCATCAGTGCTATAGAAAAAGATTATCTCAACACCTTCAACAATATCCAACAAAATCAGTGAAAAAAACAAGGTTCCTTCCACAGTAAACTCAGAAGTGCCAAAAAATAGCAATGCACCTAAAACAAAAAAAACGAGAGTGTACAGTATCAAACCACCTTGCAACTCCTGAACACCCCATATACAATCACTGATCCAACAACAAGCTGTGGACAACAGATGTACTTTCTACTGCAGACACGCCTCAATGTACTTTCTACTGCAGACACGGCTCAACCTTGACTCACCCTGCAGTTCCTACCTCAGACCAACACCTCGACCTCACTGCACGCCAGAACGCAGCTGCCCGAACAGCTCGGCCAGCCCAGAGCCGCGGCCACCCGAAGGAGCCGAACCTGCTTCCGGCGGGGCGGCCGCGCCTCCTGCCCGCGGGCCCCGCCCGCCGCCTTCCCACAATCCCCCGAGAAAGGGGCTCACGGGCTGGCGGCTGGCTGCTGTTCGGCTCCGCGCAAAGCGCCGGACAAAGAGACGGACCGTTACCGGAAATGACGATAGCTGCTCTTTTGCTACAACTTCGCCTATCATACTAACCGTGTGAGCGGGTCGGTAGTTAATTTTACTGGGACAAACACGAACTTGTATTTAAATAGATTTAAAAAGCTTAAGATCACGCTAACCCATGTGGGAAAGTAGTCCATTAAATGCAATAGCAGAAATTTATGTGCTTTAGTTTCCTATTGAAGAAACCGAACAGTGCGTGGCTATGTTTCTAGCAAGACCAGCCGTATTTCCTAACTTGCACCAGCGCTGCATTCTGGAGAGCACTGAACAACAAAGCAGAACTAGATCCCGTACAAATCCCTTCTGGAACATATCTCCGGTTGCAAAGCGAGTTATTTACTGTAAATCACCAGTGACTCCCAAGTCACCAAGACTCCTCAATGGTCTCACTCCCTTAACAGAAATAGATGAGGCCCAAAGGATAGAAAACACCCCAAAAAGCATGGAAATAGAAGAAATGCATCTCATAGGACTACGAAGGTGAGAGAAGGCTTGTCTCTGAAAAACCCAGAGGAGATCAGAGCTGATGAGGTATCCTTGGGGTACCAGGGACTGAACAGAAACATACTATAAGCCATAGAAATGAAAAGACTGCTCTGGAGCACAAAGATGGCTTCGAAAAAGGTTCTAACAGAACAGTAGACATCATCACAGGGATTAGAGAGGAGGCTGGAGAGACCAAAGAAGTCCTAGGGACACAATGAGGAACTCAAAAGGGAATTTAACAAGGTACAGATGACCTCAGAGGGCTGGGGACCAAATGGAGGCATGCCAAATGGGTGAGAGGACAAAAAGACCAACCTGGTTAACAAATAAGGACTCAGGAATGGTTCTGAGGAAAAAAGGGTTGAAAGCATCCTCCTGAGCTAAAATAGGCCTTTGGGGCATTGGGGATGTCTCAGGAGAGCTCAGCAAAGGGAGCAGAGGGGTCTTGAGGGGGGCAGAGAAAGACCAAAGAAGCCTCAGGTACAGCAATGAGGAACTCTGAAGGGGATTTCAACAAAGTACAGATGTCATCAGAGCGGCAGGGGCCACATGGAGATACCCTAAATGGCAAAGAGGGGACTGAACAGAGCAATTCTAGATAGCGATTCTAGGATAAAATGTGTGTTCTGGGCCTCAAAGAAGGCATTGGGAATGGTTCTGAGGGAGCAAGAGTGGTCCAAAGTGCACTACAGAGATGAAAGAGGGCTGTGGTACCCAAGGAAGGTCTTATAAGGCATTGCCAAAGCCCGCAAGAGGCCCTGCTGCCTTCCAGTCTCCTACAGCTCCTGCCGGGCTTTGCTGATGCCCATGTGGGGCTCTTCTGCCTTCAAAAGTGTCTGTCAGCTTTAGCCTGGCTTTGCTGAAACCCACAAGGGGCCCTGCTGCCTTCCAGAGCATCCCGGGGCTTTTGCCAGCTTTGCCAATGTCCAGACAGGGCTCTGCTTCATTCCAGTGTGTGACAGCTTTAGACGAGATGGGCTTTGCTGAAGCCCGCAAGGGGCCATGCTGCCTTCCAGAGTTTCTGACAGCTTTTGCTGGGCTTTCCTGAGGCCCACGAGGGGCTCTTCTGCCTTCCAGAGCATCTTCACAGCTTTTCCCAGGCTTTCCCAGTGCCCACAAGGGGACCTGCTTCCCTCCAGAGGACTCCAAGGCTTTCACTGGTCTTTGCCAGGGTCACAAGGGTCCCTGCTGCCTTGGAGAGGTCCACAGGGCTTTTGCCAGGCTTTGCTGTGGCCCTCAAAGAGTCCTGCTGTCTTCCAGAGTGCCCCAGGGCTTTTGCCAGGCTTTACCAACACCTGGGCTGGGTGTAAGTTGCTCAGGGGAGGTGGGGGTTCCATGGCTGGGTGCAGGGTGTGAGGCTCAGAGCTGGGCTAGAGGCCAGATTTAGGGCTGGGTGTGAGTTGGTGCTGAGCCAAGCACAGTGCTGGGTATAGGTGTGTGCAAGGGAGGGCAGAGGGAGTGCAGGGTGAGTGTAGGGTGGGTGTGGGTATTGCAGGTGGGCACAGGGCCTTAGCTGTCATGGTGCCCTGCAGTGCTCAGCTGAGCGCAGGCCAGGGGCACAGTACAGGGCACTGGTGTGCCTGGCCAGGGATGCCAGGGGGACACTGGCTGGAGACACCAGAGCAGATGAATGCAGCCCCCTGGAGTGGCACCTGCATACTCCCCACCATCAGCACCACCTTTTCCACTGGTTCATCACCACCAGAGCCCCTAAGTCCCCACACCTGGCTGTGTCCCCTGTCCCACAGCTGCCTAGCTGTGGGGTGCCCTGTGTCCCTGACCATGGGTTCCCCATGTCCCCCCACCTCAAAACCAGCACCAAGCACTCCTGCAACACACAGCCCTGTGCCCTGGAGCTCAGTGAGAGGCTGAGGCGAGACGGGGGCTGGGCTGCCAGGGTCCCCAGTGCCCCGTCCCTCAGTTTCCACCGCATCAGCAAACAAGAGTTGCAGGGACACATACCCCAGCCTTGTGGTGGTGGTCCAGACCTGGCTCTGCATCTGCTGCACCACCTGCACCCACAACTCACCACTGCCACCCCCAGCCCATAGCCCCCCTGGGACCCTGTGGTCACCCCTGAGGAACAGCAGCCACATGGGACAAATTAATTTGGTGTCCCGTCTGCTTCCCGCAGGGATGTGGGGAGACAGGCCACACATCACACATGCCCCCATCAGGGGCTGTGCTGCTCCACGGTCTGTCCTCAGTGCCCCCACAGGCACTGTCCTGCTTGGGGACACCTCCACATCCTGCCTGTTCCCTGCACCGCTCCTGGGCACCCCACAGTACACCGTGCATCAGTGCTGGGGTGCACAGGGCACCCCCAGTGGGGTACAGGACTAAGGCTGAGCCAAGTGGGGCAGGGCTGTTCAGGGGCACTGACCACAAGGCTGTTAGCAGCATGCCAGATGCAGGGCTGGGGACTGGCCATGGGACTGGGTGCTGGCCACGGGCTTGGGTGCTGCCAGAACACCATGTCCTGCCAGCACATTCCTGCCTGAGTCACTGCCAGCTCCTGCCTAGGCAGGTCCAGGGCCACAGCCCCACAGAAGCCCCACACTGGCACCACACAAGGCCCACACCAGCCCCACTCCACCCCACACCCTGCAGCTGGGCCAGCCCCCCCCACACACATACCCAAACTCTGCCCCTCTCACCCCAATCAGTGCATATACACATGTCTAAGTGCCCATACCCCCACTCACCCCTATGCCCCCCCACACCTTACAAACCCTGTAACTGCAGAGCCCCACCCACAGCCTGTACACCCCCTCTGCCCAATACACCCTATACACATTATAACCCCAATATCCTGTACTCCCTAAAGCCCCACAAACACCCCTGTACCCCACACTCACACTGTTTACACTCCCATACCTTGATACATACACCCTACACCCCTCATAACCCCCATGCCAGGGGGGAATGAGGCATCCAGGCAAGGAGGAGGAAGAGGGAGGCCTTTGCTGGGACAGCCTCCTGCCCAGGGCTAGGCTTGTGAGCCAGGGAAGACGATGGGGTGGCACATGTCTACTACCACCCTGGTGTCACCCCAGGGCCTGGGAGGGGGATGGGCCACCGGACGCCTGGGTTCCTGGAAGAGGCCCACGTGACTTCCCCAGATGTTATTAGCAGCCCTTGTTGCTGGGCAAAGCTTTGCCGGGTGGGCCAGAACCCAGGGGTGCACCCCGACACCCGTCCTTGGCACCCTGAGAGGGGCCAGAGTTGGTGGAAGCAGTGGGGCCAACCCCTGGGCTCAGCCTGGGGAGGGGACAGGAGCCCACCGGAGCTGTGTCCCTTCCCTGGGGGGGGATAGGATGGGACCCCAGGCGACCACATGGCCTGCCTGTCCACACACCCTTCCACTGGGAGCTGAGGCCTGACAGGCTCATTACAGGAGTGCAGTGACATGTCCTGACCCACGCCTGCTAATACCAACAACAAAGTACTTGTCATCTCAGCGCAAATGAGTCACCCGCCCCCACGACCAGTGGCCTCCCCCCACAGGGACAATCCCAGGGATCTTGGGGGGGGAGGGGGGAGGTACAGAAGGCAGTCCCCAGCACCCACCTGTGACCATCCTGATAACCCCAGGGCTACTTCTCTCAGGGAGCCGAGCTGCTCCAGGAAGCCCCTCTCTTTGTTTCAAGGACCTGTCCCCCATGGGGGCAGGGGGCTGTTCTGTCCCTGTCCAGTGCCCCTGACTCAACTCCCAGGGGCTCCCGATGGGCCCAGCTCTGCACTGCTCCCCCACCCCACAAGACACCGATTCTGGGAGGGGGCTGCACCACCCTGCCCTACAGATGGCAGGGGCCCTGGCCAGGTTGTAAGGGGAAGCCTATGCCAGCAAGATAAGGGAACAGCCACCAAGCAGCCCCCCGACCTCCTGGAACCCCACAGAGAAGAAAAGGACATATTTTGGGCAAAAGCAGCCCAGGCGCCTGTCGTGAGCAGTAACATGAAATATTACCCAAGCCCCCAACGCACAACTGGGGCCACCAAGCCAGAAACGGGCAGGAATTGGGGTTTTTTTTGCCTAGATAGGGATTTTCTGCATTTGCATGTGCCCCCCCCCCCAAGCAACATCAATGCAAGCTTTTGAACACCCTCCCCACCAGGGGCAGTGGGGCCAGATCCTGGTTCAGCCCCATTTGGCATAGAGGAGGCAGCAGGAGAGGAGGGTGCTGCTTTTCCAAAACTTCCCCTCCCACCACGGGGCAGTGCCCAAAAGCCCAGCTGATGGTGAGAAATGCCCACCTGCCCTCTTTCCCAGGGATGTCAGGCAAAGGGGGACCCCAAATCAGCCAGGCCAGGTGCTGAAGACACCCCTAACCTGCAAACCCCCCTGCACACCATCAGACACAGCAGCCACTTTAATTTCTACACACACACACACACACACACCCTCTTATTTACACAAAAGGTTCAGAGAAGTAAAAGCTGGCTTCTGCGAAAAGCCCTTGCTGGAGCGGAAGAGGAAGCCCCTGGTTTATCGGCACCAAGCCAGGCATTACCGGAGGGCTGTGGCTTCCAGGAAACACCAGCAGCCTTGACCCCCTCTGAGCCAGCCAGCACCTTTGCATATTTCCATGGCAAAGGCCCAGCTTTGCATGAGGGCCCTGCCACTTCACAGGGGACCAAACAGGCTTAAAATAACCTGCAAAGACACAGCATTAAAGAAAAAAAAAAAAACCACACCAAAAAAACCATTTTGTAGTATCTTCATAACAGGGCTGAGCCACCAGCTTGTTTTCATTAGCAAGGGCCTCAGGAAGCTGTCACCTCTCCCTTGCCTCGTCCTATCTACAGTAAGGCTTGACAGCCCATGAGGCTGGAACCACCAGCACAGTTTTTGGGGTAGGGAAGTGCTTTGCCCCTCAGGAGGGGGATTTTCCAGCCAAGGCTTCCACAGCAGAACTGGTCCTGGCAGTAGGAAGCTGTTCATCAAACCACTGCCCAAGCAAGGTCTGCACATAACCAGGCTGCACCCTCTGGCCCCAGGACGGCCACGCACTTCTTCCATCCCCAACTTGCAGGCATCAAACTTGGGGGATGCAGGACAGGGTCCCCCTAAAGAGGCCTCCTCAGCAACTGGAATGCCAGCTTGCTCTGCCCAGGCAGAGAAGCGACAAGACTAATGCTAGACAACCAAAGCCACAGAGAGTGTCTCCCCCCTTGGAAAGGGTGAGGAGCACAGCTCACCTTCAGGCTCCAGGAAGAGTACCCTCTCCTCAGGGCTGCAGGCCCCCACCTCACTGACACAGAGGGTGATAAGCCCCAGCTGCCAAGCACAGACACCCAGACTGCCACAGCACACTTCAGGGCACCGCAAGAAAACCTGTTTCAGAGTATGCAGGCACTGAGCACAAGGCACCTCACAGAATTTCCCCACCCACATACACAGTGAAGAGCGTCTCAGCACACAGCAGCTCTGGGGAGCCCCAATGGGTGACACAAGAAACCCAGAGCAGTTTTCCACAGCCCACAGAGGCTTTCTAATAAGCAAGAGGCTGTGGGATGCCCCACAGGCAGCATCCATGCAAACAGGCACACACCAGCAAAGCAGAGGAGAAACGTTCAGCACGTCAGCATCTTGTTATAGGAAATGGCAAGTTTTACACCAGAGGAATGAGAACAAGAGACATTTATTTGACAAAACTAAGTGCTTGTTCAGCAAACAAGCAGGCCTAACAATAGCACCACCTTTCAGCTCTCCACTTGGGTTTCCATCAGGCATCACTTGGGCTGCAGGTCAAGCACCATGGACGAGGATGTTCCTTGCTGTGTGGGACCCAATCCCAGAGTACAGCTCCCAAGAACCAGCCAATCCACAGTCAGAGGGCACACAGCAGATGAGTGCTGCAAGCCCACCAAGAAGCAATGCTACCAGCTGTGGACCAGGGACCGAGCCCAGGGCTGGCACCAACAGACTTGCACAAGCTGCAGATATGAGCCAACGAGTTTTATCCTGCTCCAGAACGTTTACATTCAAACATCAGCTTCGTTCCATTCATGGCTTAGAGGATCAAAATGAAGGCAAGACAGGGAAGCAACCAATACCAACTTCCACAGCTCCCCACCCGTTAGAAGGGCTAGAATAACCAAAAAGATTAAAATAAACAGAAACATCAACTGTTGCCAGCAAGCCATGGGAACAGTGAGAGTCCACCAGGCCACTGGTACTTGTTATACTCCCTAGCAATGTTGCTCAAGTACATCAGAGAAAGGCTCAATTGGAGTCAAGGCAGGAAAAGGCTTCGCCACAAAAATGCTACTTCACATGAGGAATGAAGTACAGTGCACCCATAAGCAGTTCTACTACATTCAAAATTCTTCCTTTTTGTATCATTAGCTCTGTAAAAATGTACATATTCTACAGATTTATAGATATTTACAGGTTCTCTGTAGCCTCCCCACCCCATGTGGGGTTTTACATACTTAAAAATGCACTCCCTATTTTTAAACTGCCTGTGTGTGGCGACTCGCATCAATGTAGCAGAGATCAGACAGACCAATGCAGCCACCCTGCAGCTGGCTGTGGTTACCACCTCAAGCCCCACCTCACCCATCCCCCACCCCCTCACCCCCTCTGCCTGCTCAGTGACCTGGCTGAAGCCCTGATGGGAGGGAAAGGGCCACACAGGGCTCCAGCACCCCATGTTCTGGCAGCAGGTTGCACATCTTGGCTGCTGGCACAGCTCTACTGATTCCAGAGGGCAGATGCATGCAGAGCCAGCAGCAGCCAAAGGCCTCCTTGCCAGAACACCTGGGTGTAGGCAAAGGCTCACACAACACCCAGCATTAAATGCTTCTGCTCCAACAGAAAAGCCGCAAGTTCAGGCAGGACACCATCAGCAGAAGATGCTATTTCCAGAAACCCACAACCCTGAAACATCTGCTCCACACACAGCTGCTGTGCCAAGCCCAGGAGGCTTCAGTCCAGACAAGAGCTGCTGGTGCTCACTGGCTTGCTGCTAAGCAGATCGGTTCCCTCCGGGATAAAACTGAAGCAGTCCATGAGCTTTCTGTCATCATCCTCTTGAAGGAAGTGGAGTATCAATTCTTCCACTTTCTGTTCCCAAAGCACCAAATCCTCATTGGTACCTGCAATCTGACCAGATCACACCTTCCTTCTTAGGAAAGGAATGCTCAGGGGATGCCTAGGTATTTTCCTTTGGTCACTCAAGTCCAGCTTCATAAGCACTCACAGTAGGAAGTGATCAGCTTGCCAGCCCCAAACAGAGCCAGTCCACCCAGAGTTTTGTCCCTCTGCAGCATACCCTGGCTCACCGGATCATGTAGGCCAAGCTTGCTCCCAGTCCAGCCACACCTGCAAACGCCATCAGTACGTTTCTGATGCTGCCTTCTAGGTCCTCAATTCGAAAGAAGTCAACAAAGCCCTCCTAGGAGAAAGAAGGGAAAGTCATTTCCCTGCCAGCCACCCTTCTTTGACAGGAAGGCATGGGAAAGCCTTTTTCCCTGGTAGAGTGGGCTGGGATACAGCCTGCTCAGCACGTCCACTGGGGTGCACTCTCCCAGACTCATCACAGCCGCAGCCCAGCCCACAGAGGCAGCACCAAAGCAGCTGTAGAACAGCTCCGAGCAAGCTCAGCACACCAGGGATTGACTCAGCTTTGGGAATGCTGCCCCCTCCACACTGGGCAGGTGCACATTTTTAGGTTAAGACTGCTTCAGGCAGCTCATTGTAAGGAGCTCCTGAAACACCAGAACTCCAGCCAGATGTTTCAGACTGTGGTTTTAACTGCAGCAGTGAGTCATCTCTGTGCTTCACTGACACACATGGTTGTCAGTGAGCGGGTCAGAAGTAGGAAAATACTGGATTGTTCTGAAAAGCTCGCAATGTTTGGGACAGGCAGTGACTCACCCAGCCTCCCTGGCTCATTAGCCACTCGCGCTTAGATGAGACGAGTGCATCCGTGATGATCCCTGCCAGCGAGCCAATGCACTTCTCCTGGTTTATGCTTTTCAGGTGTTTTGCAACAAAGGCACCAAATGAGATGAGTGTCACCACTCGACCCCAGTTTGTTACTCCATCACTGAACACATGGGCAGCCACTTCACACACCGACTGCAGATCTTCCTCTTTCTGAATTTCCAGCTTCCGAAGCATTCCTGCAAGAGATGCTGGTTTAGAGGCAGGTACGCACACAACACCAAATACCCCACAAGGCCATCAGCGAGAAGATGCAGCCCCCACACTCTAGGTCCAACAGCTGTAAGAGTCACTACCAATTGTCAGGGATAGAGAGCAAGTACCTGCCTGCTTCTGCAGAGAGCTCTGCTGCTCACACTCATCTGGGCCAGACAAAAAACAGCCAATAACCCATTTCTTGTTCCTTCCTCCACACCTCAGGCACAGCTGCTGTCTCTGCACACATCACACTGCCCTATTTCACAAGGTCTTTAAAGCCCGACCACGTCAGAACCACAGCACAGAAGTCGGTTTGCAGCTTGACACGAGCCCTGCCCCTTAAGCCAAAAAGAAGGACAATCGCCTACAGCCAGGCAGATGTGTCGCCTTTTTATTAATGTGGTTTTAGTGACTGGAACAACAGAATTCCCCAGTTTGACCTGCAGTGCCCCCTCATGAATAAGCAAACAAGACAAGCCTTTATGAAACTGAAAGGCATTGCTTGTTGCTCAAACTAACAGGAAGCCTTCCTGAAGCCCGTTCCTTTTCTGCAAACATGAAGGTAACCATCCCTACAGAAATCTCAGATATGAACAACAGCTCGCATTGGTCTGAACATTCCTCTCAAGTGTGGCTTGTTCAACAAGCACATCTATGAATTTGGCCAGGGTAACTGAACCCACAGTCTTTCACATCAGCACAGCTCAGCTAAGGACATGAGGAAGTAACTGAAGCCCTTTACATTAAAAAAAAACCTCAAAAACTAGAACATCCTCCTGCAAGAAAGGAGGCATTTCACCACTCACCATCTCAGGAGGAAATGCAGACACTACCCTTCTGTGCCAGGCACCATCCTGATGTGGGATCAGACAATATGGCATGCCGAAAGCAGGCCCAGTATGAGCTCTGAGGCCAGGAGCTCAGCCCCACCACCCTGACGCTCAGGCTAGCCCCGAAACAGCTCATTTCTGAGTTACACAAAACCAGGTCAAAATGCTCAGTTCTCACTTCCAGTCCACTCCCAGGACACTCTGCAGTGAGGATACCTCTCAATCAAGCTCAGGCGCTAGGGTTCAAGTTTATAAGGCTATTCTAGGACTCATCAGAAGTGGACGAAATACATTAGAATAGCTGTAACCCAAACACACTGTCCAGGAGAATTTCTCCCCCAAAAACCCCTTTCTACCTGAGCCAGGTGTGTCAGAAATTTAAACTCACAAGCTAATTAACCTTTGGACACTTGGGATTATTTACATATAGTCATGCTGAGCAAAGCAGGATGCAAGGAGGCACTGGGGCTAATCTGTAACTAGACTATCTCCTCTGCACACGTTACCAGCAGTTTTTCCACCTCCCATCGAACAAAGTTCAGTTTCATTTTTAACCAGTTCTCGGCTGATCTAACTCCCTCAAAACCGGGGCCACATCCCATCCCATAAATGACCCGGCTGAGAACTCAGGCATGCCCCCCCGCACACTGCCTTGCTGGGGGGGCATGAGTTGGCACAGAGGCCTTGCTCCAGCCCCAAGGGCCAACTCTGGCCTAGACCTCTCCCAGCCCCTGCCATGCAGCAGCCTGCAGCTCACCTACCTTCAGGGCCCACACACACGGCAAAGGGAGCACACATGGGGGCAGGATGTCCGGGGGACCCACATCCCTGCACTCCCCTCTTCAAGGGGCAAGCCCCAAAAACCCCCAGGACTCCACGCTGGGAAGGGACAGAACCGGGGCCTATAACTCACCTGCAAAGGAGGGGAAGCGGGTCCCAGGCACCCCAGTGCCCTCAAGCACTCCTGCCCAGGCAGGCCCACAGGCGGGCCTGAGGCGCCCCCACCCCACACGCCGCCCGTACCCCGCCCCCCGCGACCGCTGGGGAGGAGCCGGCCGACACCCACCCTGGAAGGCGAGCTCGTGTTTCTGCATGACGCCGTCGCCGACCCTCCGCAGCGTCTCCAGCGCCTTCTCCATCACGGCATCGCCCGATCCGCCTGGCCGGCC
>VYZV01008831.1:53977-64831 GCA_013401275.1 Pandion haliaetus
GGTAGGTGTTCCCCCCCTCGCCGGGCCTCATCTGGGCCTTGCTGTGGCCCCACGGCTCCGACGCCCTGCTACCGCCCCAGGACCTGCAAGGACCTACACCGGGTACCCTTCCCTTCAACCCCCGGTGTTCCCGGACCCTGCTGTGGGCTCCCGGCCCTTTGGTCGCGTGCAACAGCCCCTCAGCAGTGCAGGGTACCTCTGTGCTGGTACTACCCGTCCACCCAGCACCACCAGGCTCTGCTATGCCCCCCTCAGCACGGGACACGCAATGCTTGCAGCCTGCACCATTTTCCAAGGGGCTGCACGTCCCTTCCGTGCCTCAACCCCTGTTTTCTTTCTGGTTTTTGCAACACAAAGCATCCCCTGGCAAGGCTGTGAGCATGCAGCCAGGAGGACTGAAGCCCTGGCACATGGGGGGAGCCAGGACACCCTTATTGGTGTACACTGAAAGGGCTGCTTGGAAGTAGGGTGTGTGATGTGCTCTGATGAGGCCACACCAGGAGTACTGCATCCAGTTCTGGGGGCTTCAGCACAGGAAAGACATGGACCTGTTGGAGCAGGTTGAGAGGAGGCCACAAAAAGTCTCAGGACTGGGACACCTCTCCTATGAGGACAGGCTTAGAGAATTGGGGTTGTTCAGCCTGGAGAAGAGAAGGCTCCAGAGAGACCTTATTGTGGCCTTTCAGTACTTAAAGTGGGCTTATAAGAAAGATGGGGACAGACTTTAGCAGTGCCTGTTGCAATAGGACAAGGGGTATTGGTTTTAAATCAAAAGTGGGTAGACTTAGATTAGATATAAGAAAGAAATATTTTACGCTGAGGGTGGTAAAACACTGGCACAGGTTGCGCAGAGAGGTTGTAGATGCCCCATCCCTGGAAACATTCAAGGCCAAGCTAGACAGGGCTCTAAACAACCTGATCTAGTTGAAGATGTCCCTGCTCATTGCAGGGAGGGGTTGGATTAGATGACCTTTAAAGTTCCCTTCCAATCCAAATTATTCTATAATTCTATTTCGCTTCCCACCTGCTCAGCATTTTACCTGGCTCTGTCTGGTTAAAGCCCTCTCCGACTTTGGCTTGCTTAGCTGGACGTTCATGAGGAACTGCCTTGTTTCTTCCAGTCATCAGTGGGTTGCCTCACATCTCTCCTGTTACATCCTTGCATTCGCCAGCTCTGTGAGGGCTCTGGGGTCACAAAGCAGGGCGTCGCCCCATGCCCTTGGGGCTGCCAGCAGATCCAGCCCAGGGTAGGTTGTGAAAGGGCTGGTGGGTGCCCCAGGAGGCCAGACCTGCTCTGCCATCACCCATTGCCTGGTACACCCCGTGGGCACTTTGGCCAGTCTCAGCATTACTGGGGCACTGGTTCTCAATGCCAGTCTTCCCTGGCCACAGGCCCTTCCTTCACCCCCTGGAACTGAGTGTGATGCCCTCAAAATCTGCCCTGGTTTGGGCAAAACTTGGTTGGGAAAGAAGCCACAGGGATCTGTGCCGACGCAGGTGGATCAGACACTCCCCAAGAGGCAAATGCCACAGCTTTGCTCCATGGTGAGGAACAAAAAGAGGTCTCCCAGGCACCCCTTTGCCAGACCCCTTGCCAGGGCTGTGTCCCAGGGACTGCACTCCACTCCATCCCCACCTCAGAAAGGCTGGGATGGAAAGGCGCAGGTACGGGAATGGCTGCTGTCCTGCAGAGCTCACATGCAGGGGATTTCCACCTGCAGAGGCAAGCACCAATGCAGTTAGGCACATTTTGTGCCTAACCAGACCCAAGACACCAGAAATTGGGGTTTGGGGCCCCCAAAAATCACACCCCCAGTTACCCCCTCCGAAGGCAGGAAAGGGTATCCTTGCAGGCCCCGAAGGCAGATGTACACGGGTGGCCAGGCCAGCAACACTAGGGACGCGCACTGGGGCCTCTCTACGTCACTGCTCTGTCCAAAGGCCAACAAAATACCCTGCAGCAGCAGAGCCCTGGCCCCCACCTGGGAAGGTGACATCAGCCCCAAGTCACCCGGCCAAGGCGAGGTGCCGCAGCATCACTGAACTGAGACATGACAAGAGCAAGACACTGGGCCAGGGGCCACAGCGGGGAAAAGGGGGTGTTCTGGTTTCCCCTCCTGGTACAGGCAAGTGGGCTCACTGCTGAACCCCGAACAGACCTGCGAAAGGGACCTGGGAAACTCCCACCCACCCTGACAGCAGGGCTTCAAGGGCAGGCGATCCTGGTGCTTTGGGATTTGGGTGTCTGGGGGGAACCCCAGATGTGGAGATAAAATGGCAGATGTGAGGAGAGGACACCAACCTGAGCATCACCATGCACCGGTGGGAACAGCAAAGGAGGAAGCTGCAGTAAGCACAGGGCCCAGCCTTATCCCAGGTACCCCGAAGTGCTCTTGCCCCAGATCTTATGAGAAACAGGGATGTGCGTCCACTCCGGGTACACCTTCACCCCCTCACCAGCTCCTTTCCCAGCTGCCACCCCCACAAACCAGGGCAAGAGTGCAACTGGGTTGCACTGGGGTCCAGCAAGATGAAACCCAGCCCCCTCAAAATCCTTCCTTGCCCCCAAGGAATGCACCCTTGTCGGGAAGCTAATTCTTGGCACCAGTAGCAATAACACAGGCGAGCTCGGCTTGATCTGGCAGCTTGGGGCAGCGCCCAGCACATATTTTCCCAGCAGTGCCAAGCTTTAAAGCACAAACAAACACCAGCACATACTTGGCACCAGGCTGGAACAGCATGTCCCTGTGCAAACACCCAGCCCTGGCCCCCGCTGTGGGGTGGGCTTGAAGGGCTGCAAAATGGCCAACTGGGCAGGGGCAGAAGATGCAGTGCAGAGGCTTCAGGCAGCCCCAGGGAGGGTCAGTGGGTTAATTTGAACAGCGGTCCGCCCCAGTGACACCATTGGCTTGGCTGTTAAACTCTAGAAGGGAAAGGTGTGATGTCAAGGCTGAAAATCCTGGAGTTAAGGCCTCCAGGATGGCTGCCAGTGGGGACAGAGGGAGCCACAGTGGGAGGATGTCACTGTGGGGCAGCCCTGACACCTGGGGAGGGCACCAGTAGCCGCTGCCCCATGGCATGGGAGGGGGGCAGGGATTTGGTTTGAAGGGAGAAGGATAGAAACCACCTCCTCCTGTAGTCCCCCCCAAGTCTCTCAGCTGTGAGTCAAGGTGGCTGCTGGCCCCACTTGGCCCCTGGTCCCTGTGGCTGCGCAATGGGATGGAACCCACGCCCTCCCCCCCAGCCCACACACATCCAATACACCCCATGGCCACATTGCTGGGTGATGCCCCCTGTACACCCCACACCCACCCAACACACACAGATTAAACCATGACACCCATACACACACCAGAGCCCTACATGTACTGCATGGCCCCATCCCTGGGGGACAGCCCCATGGAGAACCCATGGCCCAGCACACACCCCCATAGCTGGGGTTCAGCCCACACACACCCCATAGACCCCATCACCAGGAGACAGCCCACAGTCCCACTGCCAGGGGTCAGCTCTCCCTACATCCTATAGCTGGGGATGAAACCCACGTATACTCCATGGCTCCATTGCTGGGGGACAGCCCCAAAGATACTCCACAGCCCCCACACAGCCCACAGAGAAGGGTACCACACTGCTCACATATCCAGGGTGGGGGAGGTATTGCACAGCAGTAGCTGAAATGAGCTCTGAAGAGGAGGTACAAAGAGCAGGGGCTTTGAGCAATTTCACTGAGGCCATTGGGGTCTCTCCACATGCCCTCTCCCACCCAGTGCCCATCCCTGGGGTACAGGAGCATGGCCACACCTGCCTTCCCCGCCTTGACGAAACCCCACGTAGGCTCAGTGAGCCCAAGCCCTCCCTCTGTGCCCCATCCCACCCCATAGCTGCACTTTGATGGCCCTGGTCGAGCTGCACAAGTCCCTCAGACACCCCGATAGTTGGTGCTAAACATCTTTCTTCCTGATGGGTCACCCCAACAGCCCTGGGGCATCAGGCCTCCCACCACTACCAGCCTCATTCTTGGGGTAATATTTTACAAGAAGCAGAGAATGAGAATTCAAATGTCTCCCAGATCAAGGGCAGGTCCCACTGCACCCCTTCCCGTATGAGGTGGGCAGCAGGGCAGACAGCATCATCACACCCTCGCAGCCTGCCTGGCTCTGGGGGCAGAATGGAAATAACCCTGCTCCATGGCTACTACCCTTGTACGGAATTGCTCTTCCTGGTTCTCATCCTGTGTCGTGACAATCACTTCCCCCTCCTGCGTGAGCACACCTGGCATTTCAAAAACCAGGGAGGGGTGTGCTTTGAGCTGTCCCCTCCCTCTTCAACCCTTCAGCACAGGGGCAGCCCCCAAGCTGCAACGCCCCTTTGCATTCTTCACTATATTTCCTCTTTTTTTTTTTTAAAAAAAAAAAAGCAAGCATAGCACTCTAGAAGAGAGGAGAGATGAACATGTAAAAAATTATATATATTTTTATATATATGATTAGTATCTATTTACATGGCTGGGACAGACAGCAGAACATCCAAGGAGGTTACACAGCCACTGCCAGTGCCACCCCGCCCAGGTCACACAGGGTCTGGAAAGGTGACAGAGACCAAAACACGGACCTGTGGTTAAAAGTGAGCAGCCCCCGATCCTGCTATGCTCCTTGCCCACTCCACAAAGAGAAAACTGTCCTCTGCGGTCACAGGGACAGCAACCCCTGCTCACAGTGCCCTAATGAGTGGAGCCACTGCTGCCTTGCTCCAAATCACCTGACGGCAGATGCAAGCATTTGAGCACACCCTTGGCAAACACTCTCCCGGGAAGCAACACCGCATTCCTCGCTCCAGCCAGCAGCAGGAAAGCATGATGAATGAAACAGATTCTCAGGAAAGCCTGAGTCAGCCAGCCAAGAATGCACATAAGGAAAGCTGTGCCCATGCAGAGCATTGCCTGTTGCCTCCCTGCCTTGGTTTCTCCTGACCTGATGGGAATCCCTAAAAATAAAAAAATAATTAAAAAAAATACATCCATGCAACTTCCTTTTACCCACATGCCTTCAAAACTGGGCAGGTTTAGCACTGCCCTAGCACAGGCATGCCAAGACCTTCCACTGCACAGGAGGGGAGTCCACCTCGTCTCCACTGCATGAGCGGACAGTACATGCACCCAAGCATGCACGTCATTCTGCAGGCTGCAGCCATCACACCAACCTTTTGTGGTTTTTTTTTTTTGTTTGGGTGTTATTTTTCAGGCCTGGAAGAAAGAAGAGGCAAGAAGGAGAAAAAAAGGAGAAAAAAGAAAGAAACCCAAGCTTAGGGTGCCTGACACTGTCAACACAGGTTTGCCTCTATGCTCCTCTCTTCCTAACCTCCACACTCTCTGTCTCCAGTGCTTTCTTCCCTTCTAGGGTGGTTATTCAAAGTCCTGCGTCTCTCCCTTCAGAGATCAGCTCCAACAGCCCTCATCTGTCTCACCAGCTGCTGCCGGCCCCTGCCTTGCAAGCATGAAAGTCTGGGCATCAGGCAGGGACTGCATGCAACCAGACAGGGATCTGCCTGCCCGTTTGGCCACATTCTCCTGTGTCCCAAGCACCCTGCTGCTGGTGGGATTCACCTTGCCACCTTTGCTGCCTACCCAGCAGCCAGGAGAGCAGCCATCTCTCACCCTTGCTAAGGCAGAGAGCCTCACTGGCCAGAACTGACTGGGGAGAGAGAAATTGCCCCCAAACCTTCTGGGGCAGCTGCGAGCCTCATACTGTGCACTGTGGGGCCACACACCCAACTGGATGCAGCTGTGGTGGGGCTCTACCCCCAAAACAGCAAATGCCACATCACAGCTCCAAGCCACGAGGACCATTTCAAACACTGCCCGGCCCCTCTCCGGCAGCCGTTGGAGCTCCTGCAAGCTCAGCTGCTTTGTGCAAGCAGGGGACAGATCCCAGGCAGCTCAGCCCAGCAACACAGCCACATAATTTTTTGCATATCAGCTAATTTCTTCACTTAGAAACTCTAATACGGACAGCTAACTAAACTTCCAGATCATGTATCACACCTTTTGCTCAGCCAGTTCTTCCCCTGCAGACACCTAAAAAGCATTCACACACAGCTCTGAGCTCTCGTCTCCTACCAGTGCCAAGCAAACAGCAAGCAACTCCTCTGAGCACTTTCCTGCTTCTACCACGGCTGCTTGACTCTCCAGGCAAGGAGGCAGTGCTTCAGTAGCTCTGCAAGTGAGGAGGGTTTCAAACAGCATGAAAATGAAGGCAGCAAACAGACCTGCTAAAAAGGAATGGCCCAATCAAATCTGCCTGTGCATCCCAGGCTACTGACGCCTCTCATTTGCCTTCTCAGTTTTGGTGTGTGTTTGCTGTAAATACTCAAATAACTATGTGGATTCTGGTGCTCCTGTCCCTATGGTACAGTGAAGTTCAATCCATTTAGCCAAAACAAAAAAAGAAAATAGGAAAAAACCCAGCCCGTGAGCACAGGCTACCCTGCCAGCTTGCTGGTTACAAGCGAGGATTTTCTCTGCGGGAGGTCCTGTGGTGTGGGGATGTGGTCTCCTGTCACCAGGTTCTTGTCTGGCCCTGCACTTGGCAACTGCTTGTTCTTCATCTTTGCCTTGGCCATGTTGTAGTCACCAGAATCGAAGTATTTTTGCTGGAAGAGGGAGAGGTGTTTGGGTTACTTTGATTTGCAGGAGTGTAGGTATACAGCAGAGATACAGACACCTGGCCACAAATACAATCCTTTAAGGAGCTGCTAGGGTTGCTCAAAACTAGGTCACAAAAACATCATGCAAGGGAAAATCCAAGCAAGGCATCCTAGCCCAATTTAAAAGGTGTGTAGCACCCACCCACAAACCCCAGAGTGACTCAGACCTGCCCCAGCTGGAAGAAGCTTTGTCCCACGGCAGCTGCCTGTCTAAATCAAGACACCAAGGTGCATTTTCTCTCTTTGACCCACTTTTGAATGTTCGTAGCCTGTGAACTTTTGCTGCTTGGCGTGGCTCTTGCTGGGTAAAGACCAGGTGTGTCCTGCTCTGCCCTTGTACCACATTCAGCATGACAGGGATTCAATCCTGATCCAGAGACCTCCAGACAGCTGAACGTAGGCACAGCCACGTCAGCAGATGTCTCCAGGCAGAGGCTCAGCTACGGTAGCAAAGCCAGGGGACATTTGTCAAAACAGTTTATTCTGGTTTGGTTAACAGATGAGCTGGTGTGACAGAGGCAGGATTTTCTCTCCGGGGAGCACAGCCTGGCCAGAGCCAAGGCCTTCACTGGACCACCCAGGCTCCCAGCAGCTGAAAGGACGCAGGGAAATGCCTGCAAAGACATGGCCAGAGGACACCTCCCTGCTGCATAGCACCACTGACCCAGGGTTCAAAGGGAATTTTGCTCCCTTATCGCACACATCACCATGGGACTCGGTGCTCCCTCCCCCTGCAGTGGTGTAGGAAAGCCTAAACACCAAAGCACAGCCCCTGCTGGTGCTACAGACAGGGCTTTGCTGGGTGCAAAGAGCTCTTAAGAGTCCAGTCCTGCCTCGATGTGCCGTCAGGCCCCAATGAGCCCAGCCCAGACAAAAAGCCCTTCCCTGCTTCAGTGCCAAGCCATTAAACAACCCTCCTTTCTGTGTTTGCTTTAGGAGCCAGTACCTAAAACAACAGTCCCAGTGATCACATCAACAATGAAAGCGAGCGCCCACGGCAGCTGCTCGGGCAGAGGGGACAGCTGTCAATACAAGCTGAAACGGAAATGGCAGGACAGAGCCAAACCTTGTGCAGTGTGATGGGGAGACACCATGTGTTCAGAGCTGGGGAAGGCACGCAGCCACTGGCTGCCAGCAGCTCAAGAGGAATTTATGTTTTCTGCACCAGCTTCCACAAGGAGGAGAGCCAGCAGTGACAACCCAAGCAGGCTACAGATGGCTCTCAGAGAGGGATTTAATTACATTTCCAGGGAGCACAGTCAGAGGGTTGGCTTTTTACACTGGTGCCAGCAATGGAGATACAGCCAGCTGACTCACTGGTGTTCTCAGTGCCCTTTGCACCAGCACAGAAACCAGGCAAAGTGCAGACCAGACAGAAAAACTCAGGCCTGCAGCATCTCAGTGGCCCACTGAACCCCAGGGAGCACAGTAGCAAGCAGCGGGGGATTTTGCATCTGTTTCACCTCTAGACCCCAGGTTTTGGGCCAGGGTGTGGAGGACAGGGTAGGATCCACCTCTGGGGGAGACACACAGAGCAAAACCAACCAAGAGGCAGCAGCTTTTGGGCTCTGAGCAGGCACAAGCCCTTCTTGCTTGACCACAGCAGCCCTCGCTGCTTTGGGCTTGTGCCTGCTGGGTGCCACATCCAGCCCAGGCACTGAAAAGAGCCTGACCCATGGGTTCAACAGACTTTTTGGCCTGGGGAATTTTGGTGTGATTCCTCTGGCATGGTTGGAGCTTGGCTGCCTGTGCCATTGACAGAGGAGAGAACACAGATGAGCCACAGCTAAGAAATAAATACCCCTTTCTGCAGTCTCTTCATGAGGAAGTTGGAGCCTCCAGGCTTCTGGCCTAGGTTGGGGTATTTGGCCTTCAGTTTTGCCTCTTCTGCTCTCTCAGGGATGACTGTTTCCTTCTCTTGCATGTCCTGAAAAACAGAGGGGGTTGGAAAACCTTTCAGCCCCACAGAAAAACACACACCTGTGATGCTGTAACACAATATTCAGCAGCATGTCCAAACCCCAGCACCTGGCCTGCTGAGCAAGGTGCGGTCCCCTGGAAAACCCAGATGCACTCAGAGAATACCATAAACACCTTCCCAGCCAGAAACAGCTTTTACCTCCAGTACCTGTGGAAACAGGCAGAGACCCTCTCTCTGCCTCCCTCCCAGGTGGAAGCCCCTACAAGCACTTGCGCTGCCATTTGGCTTTGCAAATTGGGCTTAAAACATCATGGCAAGTCACTGCTGGACAAGCGTTTTCCCCTGACCAGCAACAGGTCAACCAGCATTGACAAACTAGTTCAGAGCTGCCCAGCATGACAGCCTGTGGCAGCTCACTGCAGTGCTGGGAAGGTTCAGCCTTGCTGCACCCCATTGCAGTATAGCCGAGATGGAAGAAATCTTTCTGCTCCAAAACCAGTTTATTGTGAATGAAACCAGCACAGGCAGCAAAGCAGCATTTTAGCACCTTTTTCACAGCCACAGGAGTTTCAGGATATTCTGCGAAGCCACCCAGCCCACTGGAAGTCTGGGACCTATTGCAGCAGAAGGTGCCAAGACCCGTTTGTCACCTGGCCCCACTGCAGGAGCTTTGAGACACACCCCCAACCCAGCTATTGAAGAAGCATCAGCTGAGAAACGAAGCAGGGGTTCCCACAGCAGGGCTTGGGATCTGTTTCCTAACCACCAGCCTCTCTCTTCAAGGAGGTGCATTCTCCCCACCACAGAAGGGCTGCAGACCTGGGGACAGGAGCTTCAGTCTGGGGTGGGAAGGAGTCCAGGTGCCAGCAGGGCCTGGAAAGCCTCACCCCCAGCAAGGCCAAGTTCAGGCAGGCCACCGGCCCAGCTCCAACAGGAATACATCACTGCTGGCCACCTCCACCAGTGGCCACCTGCGGCCAAGCCACTGCACGAGGGCGAGTTGCTATTTCCCAGGATGTTGGTAAGGGGTGTTTTTCATGACTGTTCCCTTTCCAGGAGGGATGCTGCTGGCAGATTTGGCAGCAGCAGCAGCTCTGTTCCTGCCAGCCTGGCTGCACCGATGGATGCCATGTGCATCTTCTCCTCAGTGCTGAGGCCCTGAACCACTCCCAGCCCACCAGAGATGTTGCATTCCATGCAATAAGCGTGGCAGAACACTGCTACCATGAGCCTGTGCCCCAGCTGTGAAGTAGAAAAGCCCTTGGCATTGGATGGGACCAGCAAGCTGGAAGGATGCAGCTGGCAATCATGCAGGGTAGAGGCAGGTGGGATGGGAGTCCCAGGCTCCCCAAGAACAAGGCACTGAAATTTGGCCTGGTGGCATTAAGGAGATGTGCTCCTGTGCATTTGACTGCCAGGACTTCCCTTCCCAGGTGACCAAGAGCAGAGCTGGAGACTGCAAGCCCCCAGGTTGGAAAGCATTGCCAGCACTGCAAGATGTTTCCAATGTGATCTTCCACTGGTGCAGACCCTGGGGGAGCAGCTCTTCGCAGCCTGGCTGTGGCCCTGGGGGCCAGCTCCCTGCAGAGCCTGCAAGGCAGCATGTGCAAAGGCTGCCATGAAACAGCTCCTTGGCTGCATCTCAAAAAGACAAAGCAAACCTGAGTTAATGGCAGCTCCCAACAGTCAAAACTGGGACAACTGGAGCTGGAAGCAGCAGTATGATTGTTATGGGTTTGTGTGGCACGGTTTTCCTTGGTGGCAGGGGAGGGGGGCTGCAGAGGCGGCCCCTTTAAGAAACTGCTAGAAGGTCCCAGGCGCCAAAATGTCGGACCCACCTCTAGGAGGGGAGTGACGGTGGTAGCGCCTCTGGGAGAACATATTTAAGAAGGGGAACCAGTAGTATGGGGGTTGGGAAACCTGAGAGGAACATCTCTGCCGATACTGGAGTCAGTGAAGGAGGGGGAGGAGGGGCGCCTGAGGAGGCTGATGGCTTTGCAGCCCATGGTGAGAAGGCAGGCTGTCCCCCTGCAGCCCATGGAGGTGAACGGTGGAGCGGAGGCTCCCGAAGATGGCCGTGACTCCATGGTAAAAACCGCGCTGAAGCAGTGTGAGACTGGAGAGCAGCCCACGGAAAGGAACCACATTGGAGAAGTTGGTAAAGGACTGTCTCCTGTGGGAGGGACCCCACGGTGGAGCAGGGGACGAGTCAGGAATCTTCCCCCTGAGGA
>VYZV01008831.1:70942-82182 GCA_013401275.1 Pandion haliaetus
GTGGGGGGAGGTGTTCTGAGGTTTGGTTTCCCTTCCCACTACCCTTGTGTTTCGTTTTTGATTTGTAGTAAATTAAATGGATTTTGTTTCTTCCCCAAGTTGAGCCTGTCTTTTGCCCGTGACCATAAGTGGGGAGTGATCCCTCCCAGTCCTTGTCTCAACCCACGAGCCTGCCTTTGGATTTTCTCCTCATCCCAACGTGGCCAGGGGCGGTGGTTGGGGGTGAGTGAGCGGCTTCGTGGTGCTTTGTTACTGGCTGAGCTGAAACCACAACACAGTGACATGAGCTCTGGTCTGCCCTGCCTCAGCACCTGCTACAGACATGCCCAGAGGAAAGAGGAGGCAAAATCTGCTCTTCTCCTTGAAGAAAGCCCCTGCTAGCTCCAGGCATGCCCTGAGAGTAATTAGCTGTACAAAAAAAAAAATCGCTCCTCAGAAGCTCGTGAACTCATGAAGAAGAGTTTCCCTGCTACCCACAGCACGTCCCATGGGGCACAGGCTGCAGCAACCCCCAGTTCCCACCACAGGGCACAAGAGCTTCCCCAGCCCCTCACTCAAATCTGCCTGCAGACTTCTGGAAGGGAAGAGATTTCCAGTCAGGAATGAAGGATAGGAGAATACATCCCACCTCTCCAACCGCAGAGCAGGCACCTTGGGGCTGGAGTGCAACAGTTTGGGTCCCACCAGCTGCGCAGCACTAGGACTGCTGCTGACCAGATCTGCTCAGACTTGGCACATTCCACACCTGGTCCCAAGCCCTGTTCTCTGAGCCCACCACGGGACAGGGTCCTGATCCCAAGAAGCGCAAGCTCCAAAATCATTAAGGCATTTGGCAAAGCAACAGGAAGGTGCAGAGGTCTGGAAAATATGACCCACAACAAACCAGCAATTAAATCAGGGTTTTCAGTCTAGGGAAGAGAAGACAGAGGGAGAATAGGATAAGGAGGGTCAGACACATTAAAGGCAGCAGCAAAAAGGAAGGGAATGGCCAGTTTCCTCTTCCACTGTGCATTGGACAGAGTCCTGGGCTAAAATTGTAGCCAGAGAGATTGGAGCTGGCACCAGGAAGAAATAACCATCCGGACAAGAAAGCCCAAGAATGATTCGCCCCTGGAGGGAGGGGGCAGGGAAGTCTCTATCCCTTGAGGTTTAAGAACATTCAACTGATGATTCTCAGGAGAGCGGTAACCCTGGCTTGAAGCAATGGGACAGCCCAGGCAACCTCTCTGTTCCCTTCTTCCACTCATCTTTTATCCCCTGATTAGAACAAAGACCAGTTGTTCTGGCCCAATGACTGCTGCGTTGTGGCACAGACACAGGGCAGCGATCCTTGGATTTCAGAGCAAGCAGACAGCAGGCAGGGCTGCAGGGAGAGGCTTGTCCAGGCAGGCAGCGCGACTGGGAATGGGGCAGGTGCTGGTGTTTGAGATGGGCCAAAGGGAAGGGTGAGCCAACCAGGATGCAAAGCCACAATGTGCTTATTTGCAGGGGGATGCCAATACACCAGAAACACTACAGCCGGTTTGTAACTCCCTTTTTGTTGCACTTTTTCTCTGGAAAGAGTGAGGGCAAGGAGAGAAAGGGCAGATCTAAAAGCTACCAGGAGACTGCAGACAAAGCAACTTAACACACACCCTTCCTAAGGAAAAAAGGCTGAGAACATGTAGCCCTCCTACATGGAATTTTTTACAGTCTGTGTGGTTCAACTCTTGTCCCCAGCGTGTCTGTTTATACAGTGCATCTGGATACCAGGTTGCTCAGCTTGCGTAGCAGAGAACCATAAAATAAATGAAAATCTTTATTTGCTTTCTTCATTTCCGTGTGAGGAAAGACAAAGCAACCTTTCATCCTTGCCCTGCTGATTTCTGTCCATGGGAGACACACTGTTTTTTCCATGCGCCCTTTAGGAACACATTCTCCAGAAAAGGGTGTGGAGGTAGCTGAAAGTTTCAATTTACTGGGCTGGAAGGCATGTTAGCCCTAGAAAATTTTAAGAGGCCTGAAATCAAACAAGTCGAAAGCTCCTGGGTTACTTTCAGCTTCTGGAATCAGATTAAAGCCAGGCTGGTGTGCAGCCAGTTTCTCCTAGGTGGACAGGCTGGTACTTAAAATAATGAAATTACACTGTGAGCTCATTGGATTTGGCTAAAATTGTCTTGGTTTTTTTTCCAATCATCAAACCATGAGTGAACAACAGGGCTGGGAAAACCCAATGCCTGGGAGGCCAGCTCAGGGCCAGGCTACTGCTGCCTCTGGTGTTCTTTTTGAGATGGAGGAACATGGAAGGACAGAATGGGGGTGGTGGGGAGGAAAAAGTGTGACAGGTTTTTTTCATATCCATTGTGCTCTCCTAAATTCCAGGTGGCTGAAGGACCATTCCCAGGAATACATTAACCAAGCCAAGAATGTTGAACATAAGCCCATGAAGAAAGCAGACCATGCCACGCTCCTAGGCTACTCTCAAATATTTGCTCCAAAATTATTTGCATTATGTTCTCTTTACAGCCCCGCTCTCCTGTTACTTCCTGTTCAGCTCAGCAAGTCCTAGAGCTTATCTGGGTTTGTTAAACAGGACAGCTACAAGCCTCTGTCACTCACACAACCCACAACTCTCCCCTGCTGGAGCTGTGAGTGTGGTCCACATCAGAAGCCATGGCCCGAGCAGGTCTATGTAAGAGCAAGGCACCAGCTCAGACTAACTCAGCAGTAGCAGGGCACTATGGAAAAAAACGTTCAGGCACCTCACAGGGGCTTAATTTCAACCCAGAGAAACAGATGAAGAGAAGGTGGCCCATCTACCACAGCTTTGACAACCACAGCGTCTCCTTTCCTCAGGGTGTGAGACAGGCTCACAGGAAGAGTGCTCCTGGAGCTGAAAAACCTGTGTTTAAGGCTCTCCTCTCCCATTATTATCCCAAGAAGCACCTTGGGCAATGGTTAGCTTCCCCTGGTCTCAGTTTCCCCATCTGCTTGACAGGAACAGCAGCATCAGATTCCCCCAAAGAGATCAAGATGATGCATGCGCTAAAGATGACAAGGCATGCCGACACAGTAGATAAGAGCCAAGCAGCTCAGAGAACTCAATGCAAGCTGTCTTCTCCCTTCCCCCCGGCTAATTCTAGGCAGAGTTAAGAAACACGTTCCTACCAGCTGATAAGCACAAAACAATTCCATTTCACCAGGGTCCCTTTCCAGCAGAGAACAACCCCCTGAATATAACTGGCTGTGAAGTTTGTCCACCGATGCCAAGGAAAGCCATTAAACCAGCACACATGGGTGAGAAAAGTGCCCAGCAGAGATTCCCATCCAGCCCCAATCCTCTCAAGCCTGGAGCTGCATGATGCCATTCCCACCTGGCTAAGGAAATTACCAGCCTGAAAACAGAGACATGGCTCCTACCTCCTTTGCCATTGCTGTGTTCAGACCCATCCAGCACCTGCTTTCAACCCTGAGTCCAGCTGCCTTCTCTCACCTTGCCGTCTTCTCTCAAAACCTGCCCCTGCCATTTTTCACATGAATTTTTAACAGAGTGGAAACAGTGCTCAAAGTGTCCTTGTGTTTTGGATAGGCAAGTGCGCTTGGGCTAGGGAAGAGGACATTTACCATCTGATGCACAAAGTGAGGCTCCTTTTACCCCATGTCTTTGACCCCATCAAAGAACAAACCCACGTTTTCTCTGCAAATGGCAGTCGTGCAATACTATAAGGCACCCCTCACCTCCAGCTGCTTCTTACAGTCCCTGTGGCAGAGCTAGTGGGACAGCACTTGCAAGCAATCTCCACAGCTCAGTTTAAGCTACAGATGAAGGTGGTTTGCGCTAAGCAGACAGGCTTTGTTGAACAGGATTCAGAAGAACTCATACAATCCTTTCTGCTGCTCACTGAGAACCTCACCTCCAGGTACACCAAGGCGGTGCTGCCACCACTGCACATGCAGCCATCGGAGATGCCTGCCTTACCTCCTTGTCCTTCAGCCCCAGGAGCAACACCTCCTCCATGAGCGTGAGGTGGATATCTTTGGAGTCGTCAGGATCATCATCGTTCAGGTCTCTGTCCGCAGCCGCATCTTCCTTGCTGTCCGGCTTCTTGTCCGAGTTCCTTCCTGCCTCGGCACGCCGTCCTCGGCGTGTTAGCGTTGTCATCTCCCCCTCCAGCTGGGCACACAGAGAACTGAGGTCTGCCCCGTTTCTAAACACAATGGACTACAACAGTGCTAAGCCCCAAGCCCCAAAATCCAGGCTCCAGGGAGGCACAGACAAGGGACACTCTCCCCTTCTACCTAGGAATTTTCAGCTCACCCCTCCCAGATGGCTGTACAAGAGTCACTGATAGCTAGCAGCCGTTCGTTCGCCGCCTGACATGCTTGAGGAGATGATTGCACATTCAATCAGAGGAGGGCAGAGCTGAGCCACAGCCGAGTCCTCGCACCCAGGGGACCTCCCAACCGTGTGCTCACAAGGGAGACGAGGTCCCGCACCCATACAGGACGTGGGACACCGGCTCCGTCCCAGGGCGATGCAGAAGCAGCACCTTCCTTGGCACGGCGGCTCCTTCTCACCTCCCCCCTGCGCAAGCTGCTCGCGGCTGACACTCACCTTTTCACGGAGGTTAATGAGGTGCACACTCGGGTTCGCGCTCCCAGGCTGCCAACCCCAAACCTCCCGCGAGCACCCCACACCCCACGCAGTAGTAACAAGATCCTACAACCTTTCCCCTGCGAAATCTGCAAAAACAGCAAGCGGGGGGGGGAGAACTGCCATGCCCGTGCCCGTGCCCGTGCCCCGCCCCGCACGGAGTTTCAGGGCTGAGAAACAAACCCCTTGTTTTGGTTAACGTTTCCCCGGACCTTACCGCTGCCCGGGAAGTCCTTCCCAAACCGCCCCCGCCCCTCCCCCTGCGGTCGAACTTCAGGGCCGGGGAGAGTAAAAGCTTCCTGCCGGCCTCGGCGGCTTCCTGGGCTCCGGTAACCCCGCCCGGCGCGCGGCGCCGACGAATGGGAGCCCGCCCGGCCGGCAGCCTCCAATGAGAGAGGCCAGCGGCCGAGGTGGACTGCCGCCCCTCCTCCTCCAGGGGAGGAAGGCGGTGCGCGTGGCGGGGCTGCCGGCTTNGCAGGCTGCTCAAAGGCCCATCCGACCTGGCCTTGAACACCTCCAGGAAGGGTGCATCCACAGCCTCTCTGGGCAACCTGCTCCAGCGCCTCGCCACCCTCGCTCTGAGGAACTTCTTCCTTACATCTAATCTAAATCTACCCTCTTTCAGTTTAAAGCCATCACCCCTTGTCCTATCACTACATGTCCTTGCAAAAAGTCCCACTCCAGCTCCCTTTGTAGGCCTTTTAGGTACTGGAAGGCTGCGGTGATGTCTCCCCAGAAAATTATCTCCTCCAGGCTGAAGAACCCCAACTCTCTCAGCCAACAGAAATAAATGCATTAATCAACAGTCATGCAGCCAACTTCACTGAACCAGCCCAAGGCACCAGCAGTGCTTGCCAATTAAACCCCAGGGATCTAGTTCAGTGCAATGATCCTGAGAGAAACACATACCTTCTGCAAGTGCCCGCCCCACACAGCTGCTTCCACCAACAAACCCTGTTTCAACTTTTTTTGCCAAATTTGCTCTCGCCTTGCTGTGACCTGCTGCCCACACCCCCCTGCTCTGATCATCCCATACAGGGTCAGCCCCAGAGAACCAGCAGCTGCAACAAGACCAAGCAGCCATGGCCTACAGCGCTAGAGCTCCCAAGTATTACCTACATTTCATTAAAGCCCCCAAATGTATGCATGCCAATACACATGGTAAAAAAATACACAGCAACTAAATGTTAACATTGTTATTAACTGAGAAATGATAAAAGGACATTCTTAAGTTAGAAGTCAAAAATGTCAAGAAATTTTCAGCTATCCCCACCTAAAGATGGCAGCAGCTCTTCACCATGCAGAAACAGCTTCAGTCCAATTCATTTACAGCACAGTAAAAATTAACATTTTTTTGTTAGAAAAAGAAATGGCGCCATGTCCAACTTCTGCAGTTAATGATTTTAAGTACATGAGGGTTCTTCAAATAATCTCACACCATTGTAATAGATGGTTGCCACAAATTAAGACTTTGTAGTTACATACATACGTCTTATCACAGCTGTACATAAATTCCTGTGTTCTGGCATGAAATATGTAATTGAAGGTATGAAGAATGTTTGCTTTTTTACAAACTGGTCTGGTGCCTTCAGTCTGGAAGAAATGCAAAGAATCAAGCCCCCCTAACTGTCCCAGTAGTAAAAGCGAAAAATGTAGTATTGCTGTAACTGACAACAGAGCCCTCCTGAACCTGCCATGTAAACCTCTGGAAATTAACCCAAGACTTGAGGGGTTTTGTGCCCCATAAGGCAGGTTCTGGATAAGGAGTTCCTCAGCTTTGAAATGCAGCCCAAAGTTGCCAATGAAACCTTGTGTTGTGGGTAATGAACATTACACAATCACCATCAGGATTTAAAAACACTACAAGCAGGGAATCAACCCCCCCCAAGCCACCTTTGTTAACAGCAATTTTCTCAATTACATCAGTAGTCAGGTACCTTCAGTCTTTCCTGATGGGGTGCAACCTCCTATACAAAAGTAACTTCTGATTTCTTCAGCTGGGCTTCTTGACCATTTTTCTTTCCTTAAAATACCCTCCATTTTGACTACAAATAGAACAGAAAAGATCTCTGAAAGATATTTAAATATGAACATTCACATTAAACAACAAAATCGAAGTGGTGCAGAGAAGAACTCTATAAATAAACAGCAGGGAGACAGGTATCTAAAACTGCTCCTTTGGTTCACTGATCTTTCTCCTTTTTGGCAGCACATCTTGACTAGATGAGAGCTCAAACTGATGAACCTGCCAATGGAAAATAAATATTGCATTACAGGATGCCACACAGCACAGACTGTGGTTTGCTCCATGGCATTAACAAGTTTAACATGGAAAAGGCTCACACTGAACAAGACAGCTGTGTGACGCATCAAGAGCTGCGTGTCAAGCATCTGGCTCGACCTTGCTATTACCTGGTCCCTGCCCAGAGGTGCTAAGCCTGGAGTAACATCTGGATATTATTTTCTGGCAGAATTGACCCTCCCTCCAAATTACTGAAGGAGGGCTAGGATGTTATTTATGCTGCAAGGGCAGGACCTTCAGTGTGTCACAGCTTCAAGAGAACATAATGAAGGCTGTTCCCCCTCCACTGAGGCAACACACCTGAAATCCAATTCTGTGAGCAGCTGGGACCCAACACAGTGGCCCCAACTCCAGCCAGTGCAGAGCCAGCTGGCACCAGGAGGGCTTTGCACAACAGCCAAGTGCCCCATACCAATGGGAGAGGAGGTTCAGCACCAGACAGGCTTTCCTTACTGAGTTTAATCCCATTATTTCTGACTTGCATACGTGTGAAAAGATGACAATTTAGCCTTTAGCTCTGCTGTGCTTTTGATTATTTAAAAGCACTGATGCTTTTTAGCTCTGCTGTGCTTTGCTTAAATTCTAGCATTAAGTTCCATTAACAAAACCTTTTTTTGAAAGAAAAATACAGTGATAGTGAGCATACAGAATGACGTTCCCTCCCCCCAACCCCCCGCATCAGTGAACAACATAAAAAATGCTGCATATGACCCTGGGGTTGGAAGCAAAAAAATTGTATTCTGCAGTCAGCAGTACTTTATAAAAAGACTGAATCTACTAGTTCTATATTCTGAATTTAACACCTCTGCTTCATGAATTTGCTGCAAACTCTGATAGCCCTTTTTGCATGCAGCTTTCATACATAGATATTTTTAAGACACAGACCAATTTCTCTTCTGGATTTCTTTAGAACATTCTGCTGATGAATGAATTTTGCATGGTCCCAAGCTTGATTTCCATCAGACTTTATAGAAATAAGGCAACTATTAGTTTAGGAGAAAACTACTGGCAACAATTGAGCTGTACATTATGAATCCTTAACACAACTACTGCACTAAAAATTAATGAAGAGCCTTTCTGAGCAGGGACAGGAAGGGTGTGATTTTCCTTGGCCGACATGTAATTTCCTCTCCTGACTCTAAATGAAGAGCACTTACTTACCTAGAATGGTAATATTCACCCAACTTCTTTTGAGAAGAACCTACCAGTAACCCTGCACATTCACAAGCAACAAAGATATTGAGGTCTCGTGAAGGCCACCCAGAGCCTCACAATGCTGAAGCTACCAAGCTGAGTTGGTAAAGGCAGCAGCAACAGACAGATGGGGGTCCCCAAGCCATCCTCAAAGGCCAAATTCCACCTTGAAGACAACTTCCCATCCACCTGTGCAAAGCTGGAGGAATTTGGCTCTCCACAAGTAGTGCCCACTACCAAGACTTTTCTGCTGCAATGTGATTAAGCAAAGAAGTAACAGATTTTTCTTGGTATGAGTGAGTCATAGAGCTGAGGTTAAAATTTTGGCCTTGGATTTTCCAAGTAAAATCACTAGCAAGCATACAGTACACTGGGCTGGGGAATCTCTGCTGGCACACACTCCTATGAACAATGGATTAAACCAGGGGGAATTTGGCTAAATGCATTCTCAAGAAGATATGGATCAATCCTAATAAGTCTTTCTCAACCTTTGTTAACTACATCCACACTCAGCTTTTAACTCTTTGGAACCAGATTTTTTTGGACACTAAGAATCCAAATGTGTTGAATGTAATGGGAATTTTAGAAGTTATGAGAATTTCATTCTGTCAACATGAAATGTATTAAAGCTTAAGAGTTTTATTCACTGTTTGGAACAGAAAAAGGCTTAAAGAAGAACAGAAACAGAAAGAACAGAACTAGAGAAAAAACAGTACTAACAGTGCTGGTTTGAAATATCTTTCCACTTCTTGTCCTGCTCTCTGACACATTAAGTTCAGACGTCTTACTTGCCAAATGATCAACCTAAAATCACAAAATAGATGTTGCCTTGTGACAGCCATAAAAAATATGTATTAGATGCTAGAGCAGGGTTCAGTGCTGTAGCATGCAAATAGCTCTGGCTCTGCTCATTACAGCATTTGAGCTGAAATTTAAATACAGGAGTATACACATTGAAGTCAAGAGCACTAATTACAGCTGAATGTGTCAAAGAGCCCTGACAGATCAAGGCATCTATCATTTTTATACAGTAAGTCACTCACAGTTACCTAGGGCTATTCCATTTTAAGAAATCTTAAGGACCTATATTTGAAGTACTCCTCCACATTTAAATTGTACCATTTTGCTATATGCACGGAATATAGCCTGAGTTTTAAGTCTGAGTAATAAACCTGCATTTTAAGTTTTAATCAACCTTTAAACAAGTTTTGGTCTGTCAGAATTAGCAGAGAAATTTCTATTAGGCAGAGTGTTTAGTTATGGCAGTTCATAAACATAGAAATTACATTTCCTTTTCTCTTAACAGTCAGACCATCTGTTTGGTTTGAAAACTGTATCACAGAGGAACAGCCTTTTGTTACTGCTTTTGATTGCTTTAGAACATTAACTGTTTTTGTGAAACACCAAAAACTAAAATGTAAAGGCATTTTATTACTGAAAATACCAACTGCGATAAATAAACCTTTGGCAGATTACCTATTAATCACTCAAAGAGGGAAGAAGCTTCACAAAAGCCTTAGTACAAGTTTAAGATGACAGAGTGCAGTATTCATACCTGAGGATTAGAAACATACAGATTCTGGATCCCTCCAGCCTTTGTAACGTCATCTTCTTCACAAGTTAAACTTGGTTCTATAAAAGAGTTAAATAATAAAGCACACTGTTGACAACACACTAGCAGCCTCTTAACACTGATGTTTTGCCACAAGGAACATGCGTGCTTGCAGGGAACAGGTGCTTCAAAAGGGCTCTAATTCTCTATGTACAAGCAAGTCATTAAGTCCACCAAGCATTACACTCTTAAATCTTTAATTCAGCAATTTCCTATCACAACTTCCTATGACAGGCATGCAAGAGATGCTTATGCTAAGTAGTACAGATTACACACAAGGCATCTTTGGAAGAGTGGGCTTGATCCCTGAACTCATTTGTACACTGTACTGCTAAAGGCTTATCTACATTGGTATTTGCTTCCAAGTAAAAAGCCTCATGAGGCCGTTTTGCACTGCAGAATGGGCAAACGGCTCTGTGGGGCCACTGTGGCACAGCTTCTGCATATTCTGAACCCACTGCCAGCAGATGGCTCCCATTTTGTAACCCAACCACACACAACTGAGCAACTACGGCTACAGTTCCTGTAGCTACAGTTCCCTTGTCACTGCCTGTAGCTGCATGAACAGGTGATAAAAGAATGAGCAGTCAGTTCTGGAGATTTTTTTTGTTGCTGATGTTTCTAATCCATACTGGGTTTTTTTCTAGGATACACATATAAGCATAAGCTGGTTAAAGATGACTGTGCTTCAGCTGTGGAAATGGCTGAAGAATTTCAGGGTAACAAATGCATTTTCCTGTGTCTTGGTAAATAAAACATCATACCACCTCCACAAGACAAGCAATTCACTGCATTTTTGCATGGTTTTGGAACTTCTATGTATTTCTAAAAGCACCAGATACAGCTTTATTTGGTTATTCCAGTTCTGCAACATACTAGCATTGTCATGATAAAAATGCTGTTCCCTACACATTTCCATGCTTATTTTTTAACAGCATGGAAATGTTAGCTGTTTTTGCAAAGTTGCACATTTTATTTCTGAAAAAAAAAACATTAATGCCACTATTTAAATACACAGTGCAGCTGTTCAGTGTTGGGCTTGAATGACAGGACACTCCAATCCATTGTAAAAAAAAGAAGAAAAATTTAGACTCAACTTGTTTTGTCCAGCTGCCTCCGCAAGCCCTCAGACACCATGGTAGCCCCAACAAGCTGCTAGTCTTGTTGAGGCTGGGATGACCAAAAGCCTCAGCACTGATACAATTGCCACTTTTATAGTTTTGTGGAAAGCAATGTGTCTGGAAGTTTTTACGGAAAATTGCTCCTTCTGAAGTCTGCAGAACCACAGTTATATTTCAAAGATGACACAACTTTAGGGAAATGCATTAAGAAGAGCGAACAGAGCAAGGAGCAGCACTAATGGGCATTTCTTCTAGGAGTGCCATATATCCATTAGCTCTGCAGAAGCCTCTACCTCTGCTACAGAAAAAAAACCAAAAAACCCAAAACATTTTACATAGGCTTCTCATCCAAATAAAGGGTTCTGCCTCACCACCACC
>VYZV01008831.1:82189-93724 GCA_013401275.1 Pandion haliaetus
TTCTTTGCTGGGTTTAAAATGCTTTATGCACAGGAAATGGGTACCAGTATTGTCTGGATGCTTCCTATATAGCATCTCCAAGATGAGCAGATCAACAAGCAGCAATTCATTCTGTTTGTTTGGTAGTAAAGTTCAGTCTTGGAGCCCCTGGGCTATCTTGGGGAATCTGAAGATAAATCATCTTCTGCTTTTCCTCCCGGTTTCTCTAAAATCTTAAAGGGAAGCTTCTGCTCACAGAGATCCCTGAGGACAGAATTTGCTGTCTCATGTCTTGAATTGGAGATAGTCTGGGTCCACATCTTAGAGCACTGATTAAAAAAAAAAAAAAAAACAAAAAAAAAACCACCAGCAGAGTGCTTCCAGGGCATATTTCTGGTAGCAGCTGCAGTCAGCATGGTGTAGCCAGGAGTTATTTTATTGGCACTCTGCATTCAGAGCTTACAGTGGAGGACATTTATATGATTGTAAGTAAACACTGCAGAAACTATCTACTTATAAAGGCTAAGAAAAATCCAACAAGAGGTGCTGCTGTTTTTCACCAGAAAGGATGAGCAGATACTTCCTAACATCCTGCATAGTGGGAAGGGCATAACTGTTTATTTGGTAACAAGGGAGAAGGCAGCTTTGCCTTGCAGTGTTAAGAGTCCTCACAGTGCTTCCAAAACTCAAGATTTCATCTGTACTCTCTGCAGAACTCTCAGTTGTTCAATTGCTTAATGAAGTTGTTATATGAAAACTTTTTTTTTTCTTCAAGTAAAACAGAAGTAAATGTTTTTGGTACATTTGAGAAGTGCTGCCTTATAGGCTTCTACCTGGAATTTGCTTTTTGCTACTACTCACATTGTTTGCGTAGTTTTACATTGACAGATTTTACAGTGTTAGGATTTTACTTGAGGAAACTAATTTTGCCAAGATTTATACTAACAAAAATGCTTTACTAGAACTGGTACCTATTAAAACTGAAGTTAAAAACGTTCACTTGCAATTATCAAAATGCTCCATGTATGCAGCAAGAGAAAAGGGCACAGGTCCAGAGTAAGCTGTGAAAGTAAGCAGCTAGAAAAGGCACAAAGATAGCCAGCAGCACAGACATAATCATAGTCATTCATAAAACAAAACATATTTTGAGATGAAGCTACTGATTGTATCAGGAATAGCAAGCCACAGTAATGAACAACTTCCTTTGTACAGAAGAACATGCATCATACATATAGGTATTTTTACATAGGTATCATTCAGTCTATCACAGCATAAAAACTCTTCTGTGTACACAAGCCCCGGCAGTCTCAATTCCTCCACAACCACACAGACTAAAGCATGTACAGATTGCAGAATCAGACTGTGGTCCCACTGCAGTCAGAGCTTAAGGAAAAAAAGGTGGCTAAAAGTGGTATTTCTGCTAAACTTAGTGGCTGAAGCTGTGAGGATGTAGTCCAAACAGCTGTGATTTCAAGAAAAAGAGACCTGCTCCACTTTTTGAACAGAGAATTCTGCTTCTCAAGTCTACAATAATGAACTCAAGAGCAAAATATGTCTGCAAGCTTTATGTGGAAATTAAATATGTTAGTAAAGACATAACAACAGCAACAATAATAGAAAAATCAAACAGCAAAATTCATTTCTAAATATATAACCCTTTAAATTTAGCTTATCTGATAAAATGGAACAAAAGATCAGATTTTTAGAACAGAAACACGAAAATGTGCATTTGCTAACCAAATGCTTCACAGAACAAAGCCACACTAGAAAAAAAGGCATAGCAATGTATGTGAAGAAAATAATGTAAATTGGAATATAGTGGTCTATGTCAGAAAATTGAGTTTTCATTTTAGTAACATTAGGAAAAAGATGCACAAACTGAAAACTTGAAAAATATATGTAAATGTTACCTTGAGTTTCTGAAATATGTACATTATTCCTATCTTCTACTTTATTATCCAAGACAAGATCTTCCTAGATTAAGAAAAAGGTCTATCACTTGCTGCAGACAAATAAGGAAGAGGGTTTGTACTCAGATGCTTAGGACCAGAGTTTATTAGATGGATTCTCAGTGGAACAAACTGTCTTGAAATAATTGAATCTGACATGGAATGTACACACTAGCTCAGCATTACTTAATTAATGCAAGCACATATTTACTTCAACTACCAAGAAAAACATCTGTAAAAAATACTAAAATTATAACAACTGATATTGAAAGAATACCATCATCATATTGAAAGAATACTAACATCGATTACCACCTTCCTATTGCCTGTGAAACAGCAATTCAGAGGCATATGCAGATTCAGAGGGCCAAGCAGTTTATTTCCTTCTCATTACGTACAGGCCTCCCTACTGATGAAAATTGAGGGGGAGGGGCCAAAAGCATTGAAGCTCCGCCTCCTCACCTACAGACAATATAGATCAGCACACATATTTGCACTTTCTAACATGACTAAAGGTATTTGCTGCCTGCCTGAACTAACCCCAGAAATCTATGCCTCCAATTGCTGAAGCCTGCACAAGCACAGTCCAATGAGCCATCTCAGGCACTCTACCATCAGCAGCAGTAGGCACAAATCTGTCATGCACTCGTGCCTTCAGCAGGCTTCACTCTGGGCTTTTTTCTAGGCAGATTTCCCCAGGGAAAAATCCCAATACAGAATTGAGTTTGTTTTAACTTTAGCTGTGGCATCACTAGCTGTATGTACACTGCCATACAAGAGGATCCCTGAGCAAATTTATTGCCAGTCAATACCACCTGGCTGCAGCAGCTCACTTGGGACTGGTATGGGACAGCTCCAGGGAGGTTTCACCTGTGTCCTGTGCATGGAGCTGAACAAATGGCACCTGTACCCACAGCACAAAGCTGCTCCTCTGCTTCTCACGCTGCTGCTCCTATCCAGTCTCACAGAGACATGACTACTAACAATGCTGCTGCTGACAGGCATTATGCAGATGCACGTGTTCAATACTGCTCTGAGAATGACAAATTGCTAACTTGAGCAGTAAAATTAAAGCAAAAATGTACTGAAGACATTGTCTTGCCTAAATATATCTGGAAACACAGCTTTTTATTAATGTTATAGTAAGACACAGTAAAACAATGGCCCTTTTCTAGACTATAAATCACAAAAAATTTCAACAAGCTACATAAAACATTTGTGCTCTTACATTCATGTCCTGGTTCTCTTCTTCTGGATCATCTCGGTCCACTCTGAGCACCTGGAGAGGCACATTAGTCTCTCCATGCTTTAGGATGCTTTTATCAACATTCTCCATTCGTTGTTTTTCAGTTGTAACTTTAACTTTCAGCATATGAAAAGGCGTTGGCACTTCACCCACATTCAGATACATAGGCTCCCCCTCAAATATCATCCCCTCACATTCACCCTCCTTAAAACCAGGAGGTTGGTAATCAGAGGGTGTAACTGCAGAAAAGAATTCATTGAATGTGTTAGAATGAAATACATTCTTGTAAAATTAAATTTAATTTGTGCAGCAAAAAAACTCTTTTCCCCTTTAAAAAAAGAGGAAAAGAGGCTGCTCCAAAAACATTGTGTGTGGGGAGGGGAATAATCAATATTCAACTTGTAGTAAATTAGTTCTTTTTTCCCTACACAACAGGCAAAACCCAATTAAAGCTATTTGAATCAGTTTATACATGCAAAGAGATGAGCTAGAAGCTCTGATTTTTCATTATAAAGCACTAGAACTAGTCTCGCAAACATGTTACATCCTAACATAATCAGGAACACTTGATTTGTTTTTAAAACACACTGAAATCCTTGCTCCAATGAAGTCAGTGACAAGGTTGTGTTCCCATAGCAAGATCAAATCCATTCCCCTTGGATTTTAGAAATTGTCGCGAGAAACAGAGACAGGCAAAACAGCACCATTTAACAGGTCCCAGCAACCATAAAGACTATCCATTAAAACACTTCTTTGAATTGTTTTCCAAGGCCTGAATACAGTTGATAAATCAAGGTAATATGGAAATACTACCTTCATCGTAATAAAACAGCTTCATAGTCAGGAAAACATCATTTGGTAATGGACTCAGGTTTTGCATCAGAATATAAATCTTGCGAATGAGGAGGACACTTGCTTTCCTGGTGTCTGCACAGGTGATCGTGGAATCATTCCTTTTATTCTTACTAAATATGGACAAAGTATTCAGGTTTTTTTATTTTATACAGAGTAAGCTGCTTCTAGTATTTAGATGACTGCTTAACAGACTATGAGTGTCAGAAGCAGACATCACATTTATTGCCTAAGGTCTGAGATTACACACACTGCAATTCCTAATACTAAGTGACCTGCATGTTCTCTGCCACTTGGCATATCAAATCCTGAGCCAGGGACATCATGAAAGCTTTATGGTTCAGCAGCTGTGACCAACTACTGTGTTTTACATTACACAACGCCTAAAAACCACCCAATCTGAAAGAAAGAAAGAAGTAGGTACTTTTCAAAGCCCCAGTTCTGAGAAGTCTTACATACTTGCTTTCCCTTAAATGAAAAAAGTAACACTATTGACATGAATGGTTACTGGTAAGAAAACGCATGCCAAAGTGACTCTTGGCATTCTGACATTTCCATGCTCCTGTTCTACCAGCAGGTGACCCAAATCCTACCTTACTGCCACTAAAAATGCGCTCCCTCTACTCCCCTGCTCCTCACAGCCACACAGCTTAGACACACCTGAGGACCTGAATAGCCAGCACAAGGCAAGCAACTCTGAGTTATTTCAATGGGCAACCCTGCCTTTTGGAATCATACCCTTAACTGTGATGGTTTCAAATGTCTCACCCCTCTGCACATGGTTATCTCTTTCCCTGCAGGGTGTCAGAGAAATAGGCTTATGCCTTTTATTTCCAAATTAGTCTGGCATGGCTAATACACTAAGGAAACCTGGTGTGGCTGAGAGTCACATGCCCTTCCACCAGTGTTTTTCACATGACTTACAACCCCTTTCAGAGGCAAGTAACTAAATGCATCCCAAGGGACCTAGGTCTGCAGCACTGCAGCCTTTTTTCCTTTTTTTTTTTTTTAATTTAAAAAGCATTTTATGCAGGAGGAAAGCTGGGAGAAGTTTGTTAGGTATGAACTTGCTACATTTCAATTGTCTTAAAATAAGCCATTTCCTTGCAGCTGTGACTGACCAATAAACCCCTGCAACAGAAGGCAACTCAGTGGAGGTACGCAAGGGTGATGTGCCCACGAAGCTCAGGGAATAACGCAGGCCCATCACAGCTGTTGCAAAGAAAGCTGACTTTATCTCAACACACAGGGGACCTCAACATGGCCTTCATTTTAGATAAATTAGCTATGTCAGTTCAGTTGAGTGGATGAACTGGTGGTATAAATGTTTCTCCCCAAGTTCATTAAAAGTGTGTGAATGTCTGCTTGAGTTAGCCAGACCAGTATGGGGAGAGTATGTGGCTCAGCCCAGAGCATAAGAACTAGAGTATAAGTACTAAACAACTAATAGAAGAATTTTGAAGAGAGCAACTGGCTGGAGCTGGCTTCAACCCATGTATTCCTTCCCCACGACTGGGGATGCCCCGTGTCATGACCGTGAATGTATGGTAAAAGACCAGTAATGGGAATCACATTGGTATTGTGATTGAACTGTGTATTGCAATAGCTATGCTTTGCTAAGCATAGCTTACATTTGTATTGCATTTTCAGTGTAATTTGTATTGTCTCTGCTAAATGAGAAATCCCATGTAACATCAAGTATCTTCAGATAAGTAAATCTGATATGAAACATTTCACCCTCCACTCACGGAATATCTTAAAAAACCTGATCAGAGAGTATTGGACTCTGACACTAAGAATCACCTTTTGAGTGGATATTTAAAAATATGAGCATAATCTGACAAAATGATTTATTGTATTTTAAGTCTAAGCTAATAGTGTAGGTTGATAAAATTAGTCTTAAGATCCAGAATTAAAAAAGGAAACACCAAACAGATAAAATCCAAAGCTTTTACACTGAGGTGTATGGAAATGGACTGTAAAACCACAGAGCAAAATAAAATCACAGCAACAGTACCTGCTGAAATCCAGGAGTGGCCCATTGTGGGTGTACTTGAATTTGAAGTGGTAACATTCGGTAATTGTCTGCAAACAAGTCCAGTAATTATTAAACTATCAGCTGTCAAGCAAACTACTACTGCTGCTGCTTCTGTCTAGTAATCTATTAACCTTGCATTTAAAGAAAATGATAGCCCAACTCCTGTCTGATCCACTTACATACAGTGAATACAGCTTTCTAATGCTGTAACAGTTAACAGTATTAATGTATATAACTGTCATCAAATAAAAATTATGATCTACATTGTTTTCCAGGAATCACCATGATAAAATATTTTGAAACATCAGCTTAAGTTTTTAGAATAAAATACTCATTCAAATTTTAATCACTACGAAAATGTTTCACACACAACAGACATGGTGACACCCAGTGGTCAGTTAAAACATACTGTGTTTTTCATAACAAATTTATGGAAATTCTTTACACAGAGTTAGGATGATGCATCTTTATGGGCATTTAACTCTGCAACAACACTTTGGGTTTCTTGTACTGGCCTAAGATTAACCTGACACTAGACATTCAAAAGCAATTCACTATGTAGCAATTCTGATTAGCTCTAGTGATTCTTACATTAGATATTAAGATATCTTTCCTTTTTTAATGTGCGTAAATGTGAATGTTAAGCACTATTGCTTGTATACACATTTCACTATATCCGTACTATCATTAGTCATCCAGTAAAATGGTCTAGCAGATTTACCTGAGGATCTTCTGGATGGGTATAGACCTGTATTTTTAAAGTAAAGAGAGGAAACAGAGTAAGAACTGTACATATCTTTAAGCATCTACCTTAAAAAACATGTACCTTACTTTTGAAAGATACTTACTGCCAGGACAATCATTCTTAGCTGTCAGAAACATAATTAGAAAAAGAAAAATAACATTAAATGTATTCCATGGCCCATTTCTGCTTACCAAACTGTTTTGTTTCTCTAGCTCTGGAAAGCAATATAGACAACTAAGGCCTGTTTCAAGAAAGACCTCTTCATACACTTAACTCTTTATCTGTTTAAGAAAGGACTTCCTCAACTGGCAGAAGCAAATGCCTACATATCCCTGACTAAGTGTTTCTGTTCACAAATAACATTATCCTGAAATGTCTGTGCATCCCACATTGTAGCTAACTGTTTTACCATATTAAAGCACACCCATTCCTGAATCCTATAACTATGCTGGCAGCTAATGGACTTACATAAATGTATGTTTCAATACATTTAAAATAGCTAAATTGTATTGGAAGACTTACATATTTCTTCTGCAAGGCATCATAGCATCCTAACATCCTGCAAAAATCAAATCATATTGTCTGTTCATCTACTAATTTCCATTTGCTTTGCTTCTGACTACATAAAATAGTCCCAAAAAATGAAATTCTTGTTTAGCCTTCTTAACTTTATATTACAACAATAAATAATACTTATTCCATTATTCTATCTTATTAGTACTGATACAAGCAATGACTATCTTTGTAACACATCATCCTAACCTCTTTGCAGAATAAATATAATCTGTAATTTATCAGTAAAAACATAATGCAGTTGTACACCTACCATTTTCAAACAACTTCTAACACATGTATTCATTAATCAGTTTACAAATAAGCACTTCAGCTGAACACCAACATCTCTGAAGCACAAAGGAGTTACTGCCTTTAGATGTTGCAATTTGCTTTTTATATAAAATGTAAACAACAGTCAAACAGTGAACCAAAACTTACCCTAGGTTTTTTTCTAACATTTCTTTTGAATATAGTCAACAAGCAAAAATTACTTTTGATGTGTACACGATGCTGAGTTAAGAAAGGCTACTCACCTGTAAACTCCAAACAGGTAGCACATACCCTTTCAACAAAAAACAGGGAGCTTTTCCTTGGCAGCATCCACAGGCTGCCACACCACTGCCCTTACTAATGTTTGATGCATGAGGGTAAGGTGAAATGCACTTGGCACCACTTCAGTTTCCTCTACTACAGAAGATCAATTAAGAAATTCCAGGTTATTGTAAAGGAAGCCTTTTTAGCCCCTCTCTCTTAGTGATGGCACGTGGATGAAGAGCGGATGACTAATTTCACCTTTAACATGAGAACCCAGACCTACATCTCTGAACACCTCAACACTGACAGTGGCTGCAAACCCCCTCTCCTCAATGCAGCATCATTTCTGATGCCTCACCTTGTACTACAACTGGTAAAACAGTGAAGAGAACAAAGATGACTTTTACAGAGATAACAAAAAGTAGAATGTGTATATAATGCAAAGGCCTTATATAGTCTTTTCTAAACAGCAAGAACAGCCATGAACAAATCTCAGTTATTGTAAACAGAAAGAAAATCAAAATGAATACCTCTAGTCCCAAGTGAGATACTTACACTCAACTGTGTGAATGTACAAGCAGATGGACTATCATTTGCAGACACAACTCTGCCTTTGAACATAAAGGCCAACAGTATTGCTTTCTTATACAAGTCTGAGAGCAAGATCTTTAAATTCAAGATGCAAAATGGTAACAGTGCATCTCCTGTTCAACTAGAGAGGAACTACTGGTTAGATTTTTGCATTTATGTGCACCCTTGAGCACTCATATACACCCATGGAAACTAAATGTAAAATATAATCACTCTGTAAACACAGATTTGTGCTTTACTAAGCACAAAGTTGGAAGTCTTTCTAGAAACAGGACTGTACAAGTCAATTACACCTCTACTGAAAACACACACATTTTGACTTTCCATTTAAAAAAAAAATTGTCAACATAATAAACGCCACACACTAAAAGCACTGCCTGAGCAGTTGCTCACTCACAGCAAGTGAACTTTTTTCTTTATATCTGCAAACAGCCAGAAAGGTACCTTTCCCAACTGACACACTATGGAAGTGTTATATATGCACCGTAATAAACATACCATTTCACCAGCTGAGTAGAGCCAGGACAGTTCTTGTCTTCCCTCAGAATTTTGACACAGACATCTCAAAAAAAGGATATATACATACACATTTACTTAGGACAAAATGAAACTACATTGCTAAGAAAGTGAAGTTCATTCCCTAAGCAGACTAAAATTAATGTTACCAGCAGGTGCAGGCATACTTTTGATAAGTTAGCATCACCACTAAGAAAATTCAACGATGAATGTATTAGTGAAGTTTCCATTACAGTCACTGAAAATGGCTATTACCTTTAGTTAAGACCAAGTGGCTTTAAACACTCAGTAACTTAACAACCCTATGACAACAGATTTTGCAAAGAATCACAAAAACAGCCTGTTACCATCCATGTATCTTGTTCCATAGGCACTTTCAGGAAAGATTCCTCTCAGATATGTAATGCAGGATACTGCTACTGCCAGGAGCCTCTTCACTAGCATCAGGGATTGCTGTTCAGTAGATATTTTGTTAGGAAATACAACTGCACTCTGAAAGTTAAGAGAAGAAAAGAATTAATCTCTGTCCACAACAACAAACCTATACAGTCTATAATCTGGTCCAACACCTGCTTAACATTTTAAATTAATTGAAAAGTATGACTTTCATAATTTAGAAAGTTAAGCATATTCCTAACACTTGGTGTAACTATATTTTTAGCACATTGCTGATTTCTACCAAGTGCATGACCATGAAGTTCAGACTCAAACTATTTTGCTATTAAGTATCTTTATTCATAGTTAAAAGACTGAATTAGCCTGTAATTTTCAAGTGAAGAAGTATTACAGTGCAGCTGGGTAAATTATTTCAGCTAAAATCCACTGACTTTTCCAATTCAAATAATATACTGTGCTGAAATACACAAGAAAATCATACCACACAATTCCTTTGCTTCTGAGCAGTTGCCATTTTGCAGATATTCTTCTGTCTGTTAATAAAACATCTGCATTAGCATATGTATGACCACTATTCACAAGTGCATGTGAGCACAGACTGCAGCTATTCAGCTTTAACAAGTCAGTACCTGAACCTACAAACACTTCCTGCACAATTAATCTGTATCAGTTTAAACAAACCCCATAATTTAAAGGAAACAGAGCAGGATTGTTCATCTAATCATCACCAGCATTAGATTCTTGATTTTCACACCAGCACAGACCTCCCCCAAGGTTGCACTATGCGCCACTGAGAATACTGTGTGTCTAGCAGTATGCACCACTGAGAATATTGTGTGCCTATTTATATGAAACATGAGCCTTTGAAAGCAATGCTCTGAAGCACTAACTAGCACCTAGCGTAAAAGATTTTCAAAGGACCCTAAGAAGAGGCTCCCCACATTTAAGTCACCTCCAACCAAGGCTGAGCCATCACCTTAACACCTCCAGGCTTAGGTTGTTTTTCTCTGTAATTTAAATGAGTATTGGAGAAAGTGACCACTCTCCACCTATACTTTTTGTTGAGCCATATTTTCATTAACCCTTTAACCCTCAGCACCATGAGCCTGGCTCCACAAGACAAGCTTTCCCCACCAACTGTAAAAATGAAAAGCATCCATGCCTAAGGACATGGAAAATGCCTTTCCTAAGCAGGAGTTCAGCACTGGACCACACAGGAACTGAGCTGCCCCTCAGCTGAGCCTCCACAAACCCACCTGATCTCAGTACAGGGCTGAGCTCAGCACTTTTCTGAGAAATGCAAAAATAGGGGAGCCCCTTCCCAGCACTATCACCCCTAGAAAAGAGAGCCTCCCTCCTCAAGGTATAAAAGCCACCCACAAACTGAAACAGAAGGCACGGCACGGCACTAGACGGCTCCCCTCACCCTCTCGCACCGCCAGGAACAGCCTCTACTCGCCCGCCCCCTCCACTTCTCTAAGGCAAGGGGCCGTGTGCAAATGGAGGGGCGGGGCTCGCCCTCCATCACGCACTCCTACGGGTCGTGCGCAGCTCTGCAACGGGAAGCGTCTCTCTCGCGGCACAGGAAAATGGAAGCGAGTTCGGCGCTAAATTGGGTTTTAATCTAACCTACACACGCGGATTAAAGCAGTGTATTGCCAGTCTTAGCTCTTTAGCCCAACCAAATACGAAGGTGATTCACAGCAGCTGTTGTTCACTAAAGGATTTTAAAGCCAGCATGTAAACGTTTTTGTTACTGATCAGAAAGTAACTCCTGAAACACACAAAGTATGTTTAGAGAGGAGACATTGCTTTATTCTGGGCAGGGTGCAAGGTGGAAGATTTCCACAAATCAAGCGCACCTATTGAGGTTTTCAGTCCATACTTGACACACTGCAGTTAAAGCACCATGCCTATCTAATACATACATTCCACCTAACTATTGCATATTCATTATGTTGAGCAAGCACGACATGTTGTTCTCTTGACCAATCATCCCAGAGTCTTCTACGCCTGCGCGGGGGTCTCTGGTGGTCTTCGGGGCTCTTCAGTGATTATTTGGGGAAGAATACCGCTACTCCTTTTGTCGTTTCACAGTCATGCTGTCATCTGAGGACACCAGGGTCTTTGTTTC
>VYZV01008835.1:0-28994 GCA_013401275.1 Pandion haliaetus
GTCTTAACCATAAAATATTTTTAAAATATTAATTTGAAAGCTCTACAGTAAGCAGTGTTAAATTGGCAGGAACAGAACTAAGACTTGACACTGAGCAGTTCATAGTACAACTAAAAGTTCTGGAGAAACCATTAAAAAAAAAAAAAAAAAAAAGCACCCAAACCACACNAAAAAAAAGAAGAAAGCCACCCAACCTCAGCAGGTTAGAAGGCATCGTATTTCTCAGTGTAACTTATTGTGATGTAGATTTCTTTGGTTGCAATAGGCTGTGTTAGGAGAGGCAGCTGATTTGAGACCCACAACAACAAGGTTGTTCTATTTTCTAACAAATAGAGGACAAATTCAAGCAGCCCAGATGAAAAGACTGTGGAATATAATCCTGTATTTGGGCAGAGTAAGATTTTGTGTAAGGCTTAGACCAGATAAAGTCACTCTACCTATTAGGAATCTTGAGCAGGTTTGGGTTTGTAGATGCTTTCCAAATAGGATATAAATCTTGAGATATACTGAAGGCACTTACTGTCCCCAGCAATGACTATTTATCTCCTTTCAGTTCACACCAAGGCTGTTATCTGCAATGTCTTTTCCCCCAGTATTTTTTTGCCTTACCTCTTGCTTCTCTTGCCATTCAGTGTACCATATAGGAACCTCTTAGCTGGCTGGAAAACATAAGAGAAACTTCTATGCCAATAGAATAATGCGGTAGCTTATAACTCTATGCTAAAAATGGCAAAAAATACTGATTTGGGTTTTTTTAATCCCCCTTTTTAAGGCCCAAAATAAGCTACTCGGAACCTCTTACCATGTCAGTTAACAACACCAATTGCCAGAGGTATTGCTAAATTCCTCTTACCTGGTGACGTCCTTTAGCTTCTATATTTAGGCATGTAGAAAAACCCTTTGGAAGAACAGCTCAGATTCAAAGATGACAAACAATAAATTTTTCAGTAAGGGGTAGTTTCTCTGACATTACTGTCCTCTGGTGTAGTATGATTGCATTCTGGGCATTAATTTCTATATAGTCCTTATGTTCTTGTGTGTTCTGTAAAAATGTATTTCCTATAACTGAATTACCTAGTCACCCTTAGCCTTTACAAACTTGTTTGGTATTAAGATGTTATTTTTTGAGAAATGGGAATGAACGAAAAGACCAGAGCAAGTGGGCGTTTCTTCTGTGAACAAGTCATCTTTGCCACTGGGATGCCACAAAGCTGGGAATTAAAGATTCTGTCTAGAAAAGAAATAGGTGGAAACAAATACAAGACACTGGTGTGTGCGTATGTGGGAGTCTTTATTTGATGAACTTTTAAGCTATAAAATTTCCATCTGATATTTGGGATCTTTTTAATTAATGAAGGTTGTTTTTTCAATGTAGTCAGTATAAAAATTTGTTATGATACCCTAAATCTTGCTTGGGAAATATAAAAAAAAAAAGACATCATTTAAAATGAATTTATGATTAAGTTAAGAGTAAAATCAGGCAGCTTGGGTAAGTCATGATATGAAAGGCTGAAATACTTCTAGTGTTAAAATGACAGCCACTGTTGGACACTACTGAAGAGGAAATAGTATGCTATGCAAAATTATGGTACTGCACTGTCTGTGGATATCATTCTGTGCAAGTACCTGGTTGCTGCAAGAGGGCCAGACTCCTGGGTCCTTCTTAATGTGTATATGGTTGCTTTCCACCATCAAGAATGGCATAACATCTGTATCATGTGGGCCTGAATGAGGCCATGGCACAGTTTTCATCAAGCGTTACATATATTGTAATCTAAGGAAAGAAAAGCATGTGATATAATTGGCATTTTTCTGCAGAGCAACTGACAGTGCTTTACAACTTATTTTCAGCAAGTGTTATGCAGATGCTTTTGTTTCTGGGAAGTGACAGTGCCTCGTAAAGGAGGACAGTGTAAAGTAGATTAGCTTTGCTAGCAGGAGTAATGCTATTATGACATTCTCTTGGACACTTTTTATAGTATGCAGGAAAACCTGAGTCCATTTTTTTTAAGATAAATTACAGCATAAGAACAAAAAAAGACAAGTACTCTGTCATCTTGGCATAATGCTAGGGATTTGCGACTATCCGTGTGTACTGCCTATACTGTGCTGTACATTTACACGAAGAAGAAATATTACTGGTCTATACTGCTGCACCATGTTCAGAATACCATAGTTAATGTAGTGTCCATTAAAGCATCTTCTTTTCAGTGGCTTTATAACTCTGATAAAAACTCTTTGTAAGCTTTAATAGGATGGAAGATCAGCCCAGCAGGGAGTTATTTTGCAAAATCTTTAAAATGAAATGTCAACTTAAAAAAAGATTTTGTTTTTATTAGGAAAAACATTTATACAAATCTTAGCATGCCTGTATTGCTGACTTTTGCACGCCTATATAAACTTTTTGTTAATTGTGGGAGGAAAATGGACCTAGAATCAGAAGGTTGTTTTTCTTTGTAAACCTTGACTGCATGACACATTTTTTAAATTTTCCACATGCTCATGATATTTACTTGGAAGCCAACTGTGTATTGTTCTCCAGACTCTAAAAAGTTCTTGCAAGCATCATAATTTCAGACAGGGATGTATTTATTCATTTTTTATCTTTTCACTTTAAAGTCATAGCCTATTCAGGAAAAACATTGTAGGCATGTGAACATTCATGCTTGTGAAAACTGTTACAGCCTCTTTGCTGTTGAGACATGGGGTCAATTTAATGATGTTGAATGGTCCAGCTCTGCTGATTTCACCGAGACCTCACAATCTCAGTGATGTTGAACTTGGACTGTGATTGGAATGGAGAAGGGGGGATTTACTTTTTCTGACCCTGATTTCTGCAGCTTTGCTGTAAAATCTCTGTACAAGACTGCTGCTATTTTATGTTAGGATAATTTCCCTTAAGGCTTAAGTCAACAGCAGACTGTTTAGTTTTTCCCATTCCCGGGGCTTCCATTCCTTCCTGTTTTGCCCTTTTTCCCTTGACTTTTAAGAACAGACACTCCTCCTGCTTTTGTCCCATTTTTCACCTCCAGGAGGTGGTAATTCTATTGCTCAAATGGATTCCTGCTGGTTGCCAACACAACCATGTAATTCTGAGGGGAGAAAAATGCCTTATCTGCAGTTTTGATTTAAAGCAATTTCTTGAAAACATAATAAAGTTTCTCACCAATGGCATTAAAGTTAATAATCCTTAATGTTGAAAAGTGGTGGTTAAAAGAAATGAACGAGCACTTGAAGGTTGCAGTCTTTTATTTTAGCAGATAAGGACTCACTTTGGGTTAGATTATAGCCGTGCCTAGTGCTGGCACGAAGGAGGCAAATGGAGAGAAGAGTTTCTGGGCCTGTCGTGGTATCCTTCAGAATTGCGTCCCATAAATTTGCGTGAAGGCAAGGTGGTGCCCAGGAAACTCCCTTCAAGACTTTTGGTCCCAGAAGGCAATAGCGCTAAGAATGAGAGGAAGAAAAGAAATGTCTGGCTCTTTCTCCCCCTGCATTAATCAGCAGCGCAAAGCACAGAGAGCTGCAACTTCCCTGAAGTGCAGAAGCTTTCTGAGCTCCTCCCAGCACAACTGGACACTTCTGGGCTTTGCTTAGTTACTATTTCCATCTTACTTTTTCTTCTGCCTTTTGCATGAAAGAGCGTATGACCTAGATTCAGTCACTAGAAACTACTTCCTCCTTACCCTTGACAAGTGGTAAAGTGAGGCTTCATTTGACTAAGGAGGGGTATTTTGTTCCTCAATATTCTTTATGCCAGAGTGTCTCGATTTATTTTAAATGTATATTTTCTTTAGCTTTTCTCATTGTCCCTAATGTATTTTCTTAAAAAAGGCAGTGCAACTGGCTTCTCTACAGGTTTCCATTTTTTATATAGATATAAAAAAATATGAAAAATATATATAGATGTTTCAAATTCCTGTTTAATATCTTCTTTCTAAGCTATGTGAACTTAGGTCCTATAAGCTCACACTTTTTAGTCCATGAATCAGCTTCTCTGCTTTTCTTAATACCTTTTCAAGGGCTATATTAATATAATTTTATAAGGTGGTGACACAATATTCTAGCTGAGCTTTGCTAGAGAATTAAATAATCCTGTTCTAACTTCACTGAACATGCATTCCCATTCTAGGCAACTGTGGGTATAAACATGTAAAATAAAAGAGATGTGCTGGCTATCAGTGTTTTCCCCTGTCATGTCATCTTTTTTTTTTTTTTTTTTTTTTTTTTTTTTTTTTTTTNTTCTTTTTTAATTCCTTCTGCTCTAAATCACTCAGATTTATCTGGTATTTGTTTACTTCAAATGAAAGTGTGAACATTAATTTCCTGTGTCATGTCAGCCAAGTTAGGGAGGAGGCCCAAATCCTAGCTGTAGTGTTTGGTTTTGGTTTGGTTTTGTTCTTGCTTTTTTTTTTTTGCCTTTTTTTTTTTTTTTTTTTTTTTTCTTTTGCCTCCTCCATGTTTCACTCTCCCTGCTAGCTATACAATGTCGGCAAGCACAGCTAGTTTACAGTTGCTTTTTTTGACCAGGTCGTTTGTCTAGATTAGATACTGCAGAGGTCTGAAGTGCGACCTTTGGGGAACAGCACTTGCTAGGACCCCGTAAGCACTGCTTATTTCATGAATGTACATGTCTGTGTGCATCCCAGCTGCACATCACTGTTCTGGAGCTCCCCAACTCAAAAGACTGGATTAGCTGAATGCTAACCTGCTGCTGGGCCTGCTGTCATCACTGATACAAGCAGCTTTGGGCTCAGGGCTCACAGTTTAAAAGGATTGCTTGATGTATTTGGTCAAGGCAAAAGTACTTATTTGGGTAAGAAATTCAGTAGTATATTTAAAGAATACGCATTTGCACTAATAACCTTGAGCATTGCGACACTGTGAGCTGCCACTAATCTGAACGATACGTTTGAAGTAGCAAGCTCCTTTGGGAGTGTGTCTGCAGGTGTGTATATAGCACTGGATGCACGCATTTGTGCAGAAATATATTGCACAAATCATTTCCCAGCAAATTTATAGTGAGACAAACTCCATCACTTGAGACTTTAGCTAAAAATACGCTGATATTCTGAGAAAATTATGTCTTCATTTGTGAAGCAGTCATTTTTGGGAACAACCTCCCAAAACAGTTGGTCAGGCTGAGTTGGTTGGGGTCTTTTATCTCTTAAATTCTTGCCAGTTGCTGTCTACCAGATTACTACTGCATTAATTCTCATACAGACTGTGTGTTAGGAGAATAGAGATTATTTTAGATGTTATGCATTAAGGCTTAAGTTGACAGATTTAACAGCTATTTATCTCTAGGGAAAGTGGTCTTTCTAACTTTTTGAGTTAGCAAATGCTCCCTGCTGATATCCATTGCTCTTTTACATGTGTGCCAGGCCCCCTGGAAGTAATTAGCAGCAGGATAAATACCTGGAAGATTATAAGGTTTACATTTTATTAAACGTTTTTGAATTTCAATACCTTCCTTGTCATAAAAGCACTTCTGATAGTGAGCAAACATCCTGTAATAATGACACAAATCATATTACTCTCAGCCATTTATCAGGATTCATACCATTTTGCCCCTGCAAAATTATTCTGTGATTTATTTTTAAAAGTAATAATCTGAAGGATGCAGTAGTACTTAGCAGAGATAAGATGAGGCAAAATTAGTGAACAATTAATGTAAAAGGCTTTATTTAGTTCTTCAGCTGAATTTGTATTAAAAAGTATTTATTTGTTGTAATCTACTTTGCATAAAGTACAGCTAATTAATCTGTAACTCAGTCTTCTAAGGGACACTGCTGTTGAAGAGGCAGATGGTCCAGTTTCTTAAGACTGAGACTTACCATGCTGGTCATCACAAAATATTTTAAATAGAAATAAGACATTTATGTGAATTTACTAGGGCCCACCGACATTATTCTTTAAGATTTCTCTACTGGTCCTCCTTAGATTGCCAAATGGTCTGGCAGGTCTCAGTTTCCCTCCAGGTTGTGGCAACTGTATTAGAGCCAACTGTGCTTTTTTGGAGATGTTGAATGGACAGTAACAAGTTAGGGTGATTGGCTTGTTAGCTGCAGGAAGGGAGCAGAGTTTCACTATAGCACAGAGTCATGTAAGAAATAGAGCAAACAAACAATGAAAAATTATAATTTGTATTTACATCATAACAATTAATGTACACAAAGCTGTGAGAATCCTAAAAGACTGCAGCTAGAGTTTCTAAATTGTCTTGGGAGAACAAAAGCAGTCTTTACCATGCAGGAGGATTATTTTTCATATGCTACTTTTCTTGATAGGGACCACGTAATGCAACATCACTTACGGTCTTGTGGGGTACAAGTAAACAATCTTTATGATGTACGAAGTGCACATCACTTAGTTTAAATAGTAATTCCAAGAGCCGCTTTCTGGGATGGGTAGAGTTCCTCTCAGGCAATCACTGTTGATTGTATTTAACAACTTTTTAATTTCATTTCATTTTATCTTATGTTATTTAGTTTTCCTGTTACTTAGAAAGAAATTTCTGTGAAAATGAAGCCATGCATTCTTCTCTTGGACATTTGTCTTCTCCTGCCTGAAATGTAGTTCAGAGTTTATTAACCAAGCCAGAAAATTGCATGCTATCTCAAGAATGTGACTATTTGCTATTCTCCCTGAGATATGCCATATGCTTAGTTACGCTGTCTTAGTAGAGGAAAGGTCTGCTGTTAATGACTGCATTAATGTTATCATATAATTTTTATTGGGTGATTCTCTTATCAAATTGTATGAATGTGTGTTACGTTTGGTCAGTGCATAATATTCTTGGGGCGGTGGGGAATCTACAGTCCTTTATGAAAATGGTATATTGTTTCTAATTGAGAAGTCAGTGGTTCGGTGTTACTGATGGCATGCAAAACACAAAGCATGCCATTGTTTTCTAGGTTTTCATAACAACAGCATGAATTCTGCATCTGCTTAATTTTCACAGTGGCGATGTATTAGACAAACCCAATAGAGAAATCATGAGACAATCTGGTTAAATGCAATATCAAAATGACTATTTTCAGAATAGTTTTGGTCATCAAACAGAAAAATACTTAAAATGTATTTGCCTGTTACTAATCAGAAGGAAGATGCTGAAGCACACATTTTTATAGGAGAGCTTAATATTGACATAACATTGAAATCTGGTCTTTTCTCATGCAAATCCTGAAAATGTATACATAATTATATACATATGTACAATATTTTGCATAGGCAAATACGTATTTAGTCCAAGTGTGTTTTGCATTAAAGTATGCAAAGATTCCTGTCTCCATAGAAAGTGTTTTTTTCTGTTGGTTTGCTTTAACTGTGCAGTGTTTCGGGAGGTTGAGTGCTTGAATCAGTGTTTATTTCAGTCAGTGAGAAGGCTCCTTTTCAGCTGCATTTAGAGGCAGATCTGTGGCAGTGATAAGAAAGTAGAAAATGAGATCTTACAAAGAAAGTCATTAACATCGCCATTTTCAAAATAACAACAGAAAAGTGGGAGCAAAACTGGGAGTTTTAGAAAAAATTTCATCTTGAATGTGTTTCTGGATTGGTTTGGTTTGTGTCTTGTATGCAGCAAGAAAACGTATTTGTGTTTAAAAACATAAAAGAAGGAAAATCTATGATTAAAAACTAGTCTTTGCTGCATGGAATGTGATAATATTTGCAACAGTTGTAAGCATGTTTTAGTGAAACCATTACAAACTACTGTGTGGAATAGGATACCCCATTATGTCACTGATAAAAGTGAAACAATTGAATATGACCCAAGGGTGGATTATTGCCACCAAGCAATGTAACAGAATGTGCATTACAGTTAGCGTAATTGCACAGCTAACTGATTTCCTTTCCTTTAAATTAAAATTGCAGTATGAAACTACATTATCTAATTTTGCTTACCAAGACATTTAGGAACTGTTTGCAAAGTAGAGCAGTCTTGAAGTAATGTGCAGAAATAAGGAAAAAAAAAGCGTATCGCATAAATTATTTTCTACGAGCAACTAAAAGTTCTGGACTGAATTCTGGCAAACTAGAACAAACTTTGCACAGAAGGCAAATAAACATTAATTGTCCCACAATCCAAACACAATTATATGAAACTGCAAAAGTCAAATTGGTTACAATTTACTCAACATTTAATGAAACTAAGGAAGAAAAGAACTGATGGAAAAATGGCTTTAGATTCTTTGCTTTTGTTTGAGATAATTTCATCTCTGTTTGCTTAGAGGAATACTCAAGGGACAACAGATTCAAATCCTTGTGGTATATGCAAAAGTCTGCTATTGAGATATTAACAAGCCAAGACTCATTAATTAATCTTATGCCCGAATTTTTTTATTCTGAGTTTATAATCTCTATCCCCTTCTAGTGTGTTACACTTCCCCAAAATGTTTGTATATTTTAAAAGCTAATATGATCTTTAAATACCAACAACCATGAAACTGAAAAGCTATCAGAATATTTTGGTTCTTTTTTCCAAGTTGGGAAACACATAAGACACAAAACAAAATAGATACAGAACTTGGCTGAACTTTACTTGAATTTTGCCAATGAAAGCTTGCAAAATACAGCCAACTTGGCTATTAAAAAGAGCCCTTGAGCCAGCACTAATTATGTCAACAAGTAGTTTGTGCTCAGTCCTCACTGAGTCCTGCACTTTTATAGGATGGGAGGATGAATGTCATGTATGTATGGAGCGGAGCAGCTGCTTCGTTTACCATTACTCCATTTAAGGGTGTGCTAACCTTGCAACAACCTAGTGACATCATCATTTTTCACCTTATTCCTTTCTCATGGGGTATGTCTTCACAATAAGCCCGAGGTGAAAAGGTTTCCTCGGCAGGCAGACAGCCTGCATGACAAATGTGCTGAGGAGTCAAAGAAAATTTTAACCTGCCCTACCTAGCCATAGTCACTTTTTGCACCTAGGAGCAAAGTGATAAACGTTTTTCTTCAAAAACAGGGAGAGGTGTAAGGAAGAAGGCAGGGAAAAAGAAGAAGTAGGATATGCTACATATGATATTGTGCTAAAGTGATCTGCATACCTGTTTTTCTTTTCCCCTCAGATAAGCAAGCAGTGTGCCCGACCCCTTACATCTCGATTGTGGTGTTTGTACAATGGGAAGCTCTTTGTTTGAAAAATTTTGCAGTGTTTCTCTGTTAAACAGACGTACTTTATACTCACCTTGGCAACACCAGGGAGCTGTGAATTTGGCTGTGCTGTTTTAGTTTTTACTCCATGTGTATTGTGTCCTAATCATTCAGAAAATATTTTCACACAGAACTAATAAGTCATTGTAATTTTGTGAAGATTCCCTCTCACTCCAGCATAATGCCTGATTTTCCATAGGTGATTTCAAATCTCCTAATGTACATTGCATTATATTCTGTTGTGTCCTAGACTAAAGTCAGGTGTAAATAAGGCTCACCAGGTTGTACAGTTGCTCATCTGCAAAATGCTTGGCTTAAGAACAGTGATTTAAAAATATGATATAAAATTAACTTTGAGGACAGTGTAGCCAAAGCTATATCATTTCTGTAGCTACTTTTGATTATGAAATAAGAAAAGATGTGACTCAAAAGTTTATATAGCATTGTCCCATAGGAAACTCTGGGATGGCATGGAGGTGACAAAGCAGTGAAGGATGAAATCTTCGTCTTGTGCTGTCCTGAAGTGGCAAAGCCCATCCAGAGCTCCTCAGCTAAGCCAGGTTTTCTGGTGGAAGATATTTGTGTCTGTCCTATGAACGTGGGATGATCTCTTCAACAGGAAGGCTGGTGTTATTGTGTGCCTGCCTGTCTGCCTTGCCTTCTCCCCAGAGTAGTGCACTGGCACAATGGGAACGAGCACCATAATGTCACCCATGATTTCAGCTGTCATGACTAATGTGCTTATCCTGCACTCCGGCCAGTGAAATGATTCATGTGTAATCTCAGTACCACGATTTCCCAACACAAGAGACAGCTGAGGTAATAAGCAGGGAAATTTAAACATAAAAAGTGGATGAATGGAACAGATTTAGGATTACGATATCAAGATGAATATTCAGGAGATGTGTCGGACTCAGAGAGCAGGTGACATGAAGGGACACCGACCAGAGCTGGCACACAGCTGTCTCTGTGTTTCTGTCATTTGTAAAGTTCTGTAGACATGGTAATATGCATGAGGAGTGTGCATATGTACCTGCATAATGTGTCTATACAACCTGCACTGTAAAACATACCAAAGATCCAGATGAAGAAGGATCTTCAACGCTGTATAATTTGTTATGCACTCCATAGTGGACTTTTCAGATATTTTAATTGTCATGTTAAGATTTTAGATGTAAACCCATTGTGATTGAACAAACAGGCTTTTAGCTAATTTAAGTTAGATTAAAAGTGAGCATTTCAAAGCTGTATGGTGGGAATAGCTCATAAATGAAGCATTTTTCTCCTTAGGGATATAATCAGAATGCTGAAAAATCCCTGCAGGAAAGACATTCATAAATTAGAAAAAAAAAAATGGCTAAACAGAAGCATCATATTGCCAGATATTAAGCTGGAGGTATGCTAAAATAACCCTGGCCTTGTTTGTAAAGTTGTGAATAAATCTGTTAAAAATAATTGAGTTTATATTTAACTTGAAAAACAGGGTAAGATCTTTCATTCCGCACTTATAAGTTTGAATACACTTTCAGCTGCTCTTAGTTATCTCAAATTAAATCTTAAATTGAGCTTGTGGTTCTGTGAATTAATACTGTGGCCTTTCAGCTCTTTTGCTGAGGTCATTCAAATCTAATGGTAGAAATGGTCACAGGGTCAAGTCTTGGTATGTAGAGTATAGAAATGGTTTAATGATGCCAGCAGATGTTTGCATTCTGCATGTTGGAATTGTAATGCACTGGTGGGCTCTGTGAAGGCACTCGATTATCACATTATTATATCTTCATTCTATCTGAATTGTGAGGTAAGGAATAAGAATGCATTAAAATAAGGTGAAGGTTCTGCCTTAAACCAACAAAAATAAGCAAAATCAGTGTTAATTTTCTACCTACGCCCTTCTTAACTGTCCCTATTGTGCTTAGTCATTGTCAGGGTCCTGGGAGGTTGCATAAACTTAAATAAACAGGCTGCAGTTGGCTAGAAAAATCGAGACACATAAGAATGACTTTGAAATGCTTTGGGTTTACCCATTATAAGTCAGAACTTAAGTATTACATTTATAGACTTTATATCTAGTTCTCTGTTAATGTCATAATTCTATAAAAGGTTGAAAATATCAATGAATATGAAAATATTAATAACCAAGGCGCCAATAAAGAATTGTAAAGTGCCAGGCAGGTTCTGCCATATGGACTCAACACTGTTAATATAAATAAGTGCAGACTGTGTATAAAAATGTTATAGGAACAGGACATGCAGTACACGGTAGCCAGTTTTAATCATTTGTTGATTATAAAGATACTAAAAATCAACTAAACAAACATACAGAATTGCAAACTGCACTGGAAAGCAAAAGCTTTTAAATACAGAATTGCATTCTTAATGCTTTTTTATTCTTTTTTTGTTTAAATTTGACCTCTATTCCACCTCCTTCTAAAACACATTGTTCCAAAAGGGCTCGTGTTTTTTCACTCAGAAACACAACATAGCCAACATCACTAAACAGAAGAGATCCCAGGACGGCTACTTTCCGGGAGATTGTTTTTAAGGACATTTTGCAAAACCATGTTCCTAGGCTAAAAATCATATATGAAGTTTCAGCCTTTCATTCATAGCAATTTTAAAAATAATTTTATAGTACTTTTAAAAGGAAATAAATTAAACATGACTAAATGCTGATAAGCCCTTTGTTTAGCCATTCTGTGTAACACCAGAATGGGATATTTACTGCTGTTGTGAGTTTTATTTGTCATCTTTCCCAGTTCATCACTGCCATCTTTCTCCTTGGTCTGTACACATAATTATAGCCAGCTGTGATGATTGTTATTAAGGATATAGCAGTAACAGCTCTTAACAAATGTACTATGATTTGAAGCTACTGCATCGTAAGTTTATCCTGCAATAATGTGTTTAGTAGACTTGAAGGGGATGAATATGTGACACTGCATAACTGTAAATTGCAATAACTTCCGAAGTCAGTGAGGGCTTAGTATCGTGTCCTATGGGACGCACGGTCTGTATGATACGTATTTCAAAGGCTACTATCAAACTATACTTTCCTTCTCCAAAGGTCTGCACTCATCAGTGTTACCCATCCTTGCTGTAGAGGGCAAAGTGTGTCTGCTGGCTGTTTGCTATGTTTGGAGCTAACAGACCGTAGTAAAGGGGAATGAGCAGCCGTCCTCTGGGTCTTCCATCACTATCATTGCAAATAAATAAATAACCTAAATTCTGATTCCAAAGCCAAAAGCTACCTTCAGGTTCACCTCTGCAGTCTTGTTGAAAACAATGTATGAACTAGCAGAGAGCCCTGTGTTGACTTTTAATTCCCCGGTGCATTTGCTGTGCTGCCGTATGTGCTTGTGCAAGTGTCCGTGGAACGGGAGGGGAAGAGGGAGCATCTTTTCCCCTCTGAAAGTCGTTGGCAAAACCTGCACGAGAAGTAGTCCAGTGGAAGTATTAAAAGATCACTCGGAAGGAAGCTGTACTTGAGCCTGCTGCATTGTTATGTCACACGTTAGTGTAGAAGGCTGTGGTGAAGTGTGATAAATTTTGTTCTTCTGCACTGTATTATCACTTTGTTGCTTAAGTGGTCTTGTGAAAAAAGGCGACAGCAGTACATAATGGACAGTACGATTTAAGTCCCTCAACAGCATGGTTTTTTTCTAATGTGAAACCTTGTTACCATTTGTCAGCCAGGAGACGTATTTTGACAATCAAGAGATATTGTGCAGGTGGTTGAAATAATTTTGATGTGCTTGATTATTTTTTTTTCCAATGCATGCTGATTAATCCTAGGTTCATATATCACACCAAATTGGAAAATGCAGCCTACCTGTATGATGAATGTGTTTAGAAAGGTTTAAAGTTTTGTTCGCTGTAACATCAGTGCCCTTGAAGGCTGTGGACAGACTAGATCCAGGATTGCAAATACACTTCTCGCTCCCTCTCAAATGCCCCCTCCCGCACTGCCCTGCTCCCTCCTGGCGGGGCTGAACCCCGTCATGCACCGCAGGCTGAGGTGGGAGTGCTAGCTCAGACTAAGTTTATGCTAACCCAGGGGACTGAAATGAACTGGAGAATTTTCTATTGCAAACTTTTCTGTTGGTAGACTGTGGGGGTGGCCGCCTGTGATGAAGGGAAAAGGCAGGAAGGCAGCGATGAGCAACTGGAGGATGTGCATTGTTCATGAGAAGTAGCGGGTGGTAACCTTAGTCTTTATGCAGATAAAACTGTCTACCTGTAGCCTCAGTAGGAATATCTTCAGACCCTGGAGATATGATTCAAGTGAAGCGCAAATATGCCTCAAGGTCCAAAGTAATAATAAGTAGCAATTAAATCTGCATCCGTTTCACCTGTGGACTTCGTTGTCAAGTTTTTTTGATGTCTTTGTGCAGGGAAATGCATTGGTGCCCACAGACTTATTGGCATTAAGTCATTATCATAAAACTGTAAATGAGAGTTTCCCTTTCCTTCCCCCACACGAGTGCAGAGGAATCACAAGCAGTGATTCTGGTCATAATGTGCAAGAAGAAGGGATAACGGAAAGAAAGAGGCAACATGTTGTACAGGCTAGTTTTTATCTTCAGTCAGCTGGATTGCAAATAAAAGAATAAATATGCATTGCCAGAAAATGCATTATTGTTTTCTTTTTCTTTAAATACCTTGGGATCTCTCCCTTCTTCCACCAGGAGACCTACAAGGTCGCCAAATTAAACCTGTATACAATCCAAAAATTGAATCTTAGTACATCCATTTTCCTAATACAATTTCTGCAATACCTATCGGTGCTGACAGTTTTGGTCACATATCTCTATTGTGCTGTTCAGTTTTATTTGACAGTGCAGGATGGCATCAGCATGTATTGGAGGTAACATCTGAGCTGTGGCTGATCTCTTGGGACTGCTGTGCTACTTTACCTCCTTGCCATCATAAATGGATGTTTCTGTCATTCCCTAAGATTTCCTCCTGGGTTAGGCATCTTTCTTTAATTATTAATCAAAAGCAATGTAACAATCATTGCAAACAAATGTATCACTGTACTGAAGCAAGTATGTTGGATGGGATGTTAGTAGTATTATTGGAACAGGATTTGGATGTAAAGGTTGTGATCTTGTCTTTTTCACATCTGCTTGATACATAAATTATTATGCTAGTCTGAGTATTGTATTTCCCTGCTGCAAAAAGAGAAAAATAAATGCACTAGGCTAGCTTTTTCTGCAGCGTTCAAATTGAACAAAGGCCAAGTGACTTATGCAAAGCCATTCCTGAAATCTGTGACATAGCTAGGACAAAAATGTCCCGAGTTTGAATGCAACCACATGCTTACCACAGGGGAAAAAGAGTGCACAGTTATAGATATGCAAAATCCCATTGCTTTTTGTTTGAGTTGAGACTAATTTATGAACTAGTCCTTATTGTCCTTAGTTTTCACATACGTTTTACTTGCAACAGTCATGCTTTTGGAAGGAAATCTACATTTGATACTTCTTTTTTTCTAGGCGCAAATCTGTGCGTCACTGTTCAGTTCCCACTTTGCATGCACTCACACAGGTCTCACTTCAGACCTGGGATCCTTGAACAGCACCTGGGAGATGTCTGCTTTAAACTAAGTACCCCTTGCTAGAGGTCAGGTTAAAGAAAAATCTCAAACTGCTGTAGTTGGCATGGAGCCACTTTATGTTTTCCCCTGCAGAGCTGAGGGTAAAGGCATGGGCAATGCTTGTCGGTGGGTGAGAGGGAGCACTGTGCCAGGCTCGGGCACACACACCTGTCTTCTAGCAAAACTCTCTGGCTACATCCCCATGTTACATTTCCCCCTGAGTGCACAGAGGCAACCGTGAGAGCTTTGGGCTTTGTAAGGAGCTGCAGTGTCTGGTGGCTGCACAGCTTCCCCATCGCCTGCCTCCTCTTCCCGCACATGGACCAACTTACCAGCTCAGCTGGGGAAGATGGGGTTTCATCACTAAAAACTGCTACTCGTAGTCTTAGAAATAGAATATCAATATAAAAGACATACATTTTCACAGAAACAAAGCGACGGGTTCATTGGGTTTCCATTCAGAGCATTAGCTTAATCCCGCTTTTGAAAACGCAGATGTACAAAGCTGTGGCTCTATCTAATAAAATACATGTGATCAAATCTGAACTGCTTGTCTCTTTGAGGCATTCATTTAATACATAAATTTAATATACTTTTCTTTGATAAAACTATTATTAGGTGTTGAAGACGTTGCCATTTTAAATATCAGACTAAGGATATTTACTGACTCCTGCAAATCAGTCATTCTATTGAAGATATTTATTAAGCTCCAAAATAAATTATCCATATTTCATTGTGTGCAATATATATGGGTACACTACATTGCATCGTAGTGTTTAATTTTTTTCTTCTTTAATTTTTTACAGGTATCAGTCTTGACTGAAGTAAAGTCAGGCTGACTATTTTAATATTAGCATAACAGTATAAAAATTACCAAAAAGAAACTTCTGGCATATGAACATTAGTTTTCATTTGTGTTCACTCAAATTGTCACAAATGTTCTATCTCCTTCAACAAGCCTCTTGCTATTATAATAATATAATAATAATATAAATATCTGCATTTAGTAAAAAATCATTTGTGTAGTCCGTAGTCACCCTTTTAGAGGCACTGAAAGTAGGCCCATATGCTGGAAATTAATAGTGTCCTCATTCTCCTGTTAACCTCATGTCTGCTTTATAGGAAGCAGAGGGCAAACTTTCCAGAGCAACTGAAAGCTGCTACATCTGCCGCTCGTAATGAAACTTGCATGAATTCTTACTCAGGCTAATTTGAAAACATGCACACTGAAATACTAGAATGATTCCAAATTCTGACTTTCTACTCTCAGGAAAAAAAAAAAAAAAAAGGTGGGCTGCACTGTTTTAATGAAAATATTTTAATTTGTCTGGCTTGAAAACATTTTCTTCCTTAAGTACTGCTGCACCTTGAATATAACCAGTACATGGTAATGAGGAAGAGGTCAAGGTTCTAGTTTTGCAGGATTCAGCCTCTGTGCTTTTAAAAAAATGTGACGCCAGCCTGGCTCCCCCTCTTTTTATAGAGCTTAACCTCACCTACCTATCCCAGTCCTGAGAACAAAGAAATGTGAATCAGGTGATGTTTGCAAAGGTTTAGGAAGCCATGGACTATTACAAAGATATTTAAACGAATAAGGAAGTGATGTTAGCTTGTAAGCTTATCCCAACTAAATTTTCTTGATTTTATCTTAATATAAATAAAAAATAACTATGTGATAGTCATGTGGGAATTACAGTAATTTCTAGGTAATATGAGGTTATCTTTAAAAAAATGCATGTGATAAACTTCTTTTAAATTATTGGCTAGATCTAGCTTTAATATGCATTTTATAGAATGTACTTAAATGTTATTCTGAAAGGATCCTTAAACAGCAAAATTAATTACAAAATGAATATTTGAATATTTTATTGATGATTAAAAACCATGAAACCTTCCAGGAGTTCATGGAAATAGATGCTTCTGTGCATAACAAGACATCAATGCTTTTAAAAAATGCCTAGATTGTGGGTGCTACTTCTATTTCAATTAATAAACTCTTGACTTATTTTTGTTTGCATAAAATGTGAATGGTGTGAACTACCGCAACTAGATCCATACAAACAGTCAGCATCCAAATTACAAGTGCTCTTAATAGGTCCCTTGGGCTCAGATTCACTAGAGACATGCCCATCTGATGTCATCAAAACATATGCAGAAAACTATATGACCTTTTCAGTTGCATTGTGGGATTTTTGAACATCAAGATTTTTGACAGGACACATTGAAAGATGGATGTCATGTAAATTAGAAATTGCACTTGCAGATGTTATACATGTCTCAGAATAATTTGTCCACAACATTTAAATACCTGTGATATAGTGGGAGAACTGGTTTAGGGGTGAAGGAAGAATAATTCAGGGTTTTCCTGCTAACTGGTACAGGGTTGAGTTTGGGTGCAACAGCAGGACTGACACAAGTGAAATAGCTGCATGAGAGGAGAAATCCTGCAAGTGCTTTCTGCACTGTGGTGCATTCTGGACAGTCCTAGGGACAGCACTTTGGGATGCACCTGGGTTACATTACTCAAAATACTCTGGTGGGAGAGGTATGGCTGCCCAAATGCTTGTTTGCCTGTGCTGGTGGCATGTGGGAGTCCAGGGGGTGAGAGGCTGAAACAGGAGCCGTAAGAAGGGCAGAGGAGGCTAATATCTAGAGGATGACAAAAGTCACAGGGGAGTACAAATGTCTCTGAAGTTGTATGAGGGCAATTGTTAAAGTCAAGGGTAAAAGACAGAGAAATGCTAATAAAAAACTCAGTTTCAAAGATGGGGACTGAAAATTGGATGCCCAGTTCTGTATTTAAGCAACTAATATGGCATTTAGATGTATAAAATGCATATTTACAAGCTTAAATAACTGCTTATGCCACTGATAGGAAGCGGATTAGGGCAGATTAAAACATCCTTCCCAAATGCTGGGTTTCACCTTTACCTTTGCTGTGTGAAAGAGATGGTGAGGGAGATTCCTTGCTCAGGGGTAAAACTGAATTTAAACCTCAGGTTGCACAATAAGAACCTAATGAATTGCAGAATGGGTCTCTTTACTCCAAAAAAGAGTAAAGGAACACGAGCAGTCTTGGACTGTATGTAAATTGTTTCATTGTACCTGCAAAATATAACATGAAAAACTTGAGACTTATAAAATGTCACCTGCTCTTATCAAGCTTCGAAGAGATTACCTCTTAACAGAAGTTTCATTTTCATTTCCTCCAACATTTACTGAAGTGAACGAGGGCCGTGACTCCTTTATTTCCTAATCCTAGCCAGCAACTTGCTTTTTTCTGTGTTTTATGTCATTCCATATGACATTGCATCAAGGCAATTCAGTGCTGCATGCAGTTGAACCAAAAGCAATTTAAGTCAAAAATGGACAAATATGGATGTCATTTATAAAGCTTGTTCAAAGGTCTTTGACACAGCTCTAAGCTTGCACACTTTTGAGGTACAGCAAGGTTTTTCTCCTCTTATTTCTGAAGCCAAGTTGTGGCGTTTTAATAGAGCTCCGCTGAGTGAGTAGCAGACGACTCTCTGTACCAAGAACAATCCTTTCGTAAACAGAAAGTGTTTTCACTTTTATTATTTATAGAAACTTTTTAGATGAAAAATATAAGAACTAATATAGAAACAACTGTAGCAGTATCAGTGGAACAGCCTTGCAGACTAAAACCCAAACATCTTGTTGTACAGTCTGTTAAAATCTAAAAGCTCGTCCAGTGTAGAGAGTTGGAGTATGATGGGGAAATAAATTACGTTTTCTTTGATGGCTTCTCTGTTTTTACACCCGTTTTAATCAGATCCTAAATGCCCTTGGTTCTAAGGCTTTGCTTTCAGAGTATTTTATTTTTATATATATTAAAATATGTATGTAATTATTTATACATATATAAGTTATNAAATCCAGATGTATCCAGGCAGTCCAGCTGTAAAGAAAATCTGTATGTAGGACTTAAAACCTCTGTGTAAGGCCACAAATTCCAATGCAATACTACACACTGGAAAAGATTTGTGAAACTGCTGTTTCTTCCACAGAGAATGCTCAGAGATTCTTAGAAATTTTTCTTTTACCTAAATGCTGAAGAGTTTCTCTGAGTAATTAGTTCACTAGTGGTCTTCAGATAAAATCATAGTGGCAAATAAAAAATACCCCACTTACAAATGTTTCTTTGTGTGTTTGGTTTTTTTTTCCTCTTCTTGTCCTAAGTGTTCAGCTAATATGGTTCATACGTCCTTTACTTGGGATCTCAAGAAACATTTGGAATTGCTTGCAAATATATTTCTTTAATCTTGTTTTTGATTAGGACATGTTTCAAAGCACTCGGATGTCCTGCTATGAAAATTCAAGAGATAGATCACTGTTAAGTGCATCTTTGTAGCTGTAAATAATTCTCCCCTCCCTTCTCCCCTGCCTTCATGACTTGTCCCTTCCCCTGAGCCAGGGGGACTACTCATGCTTTTGCCATCAATGTTATTTTGTCAACTGAAGTGTGTTCAAAATTGCCAGCACAGATTTATTTTGTTATTTAAAATGTTCCATTTCCGTCAGTTGTCTTTGCAATAAAAGGTCATGGTAAAATAGCATCATGAGAACTGTTTTCATTAACAAGGTATAATGGCAAATAAAAGTGCAGTTTGTAAATAAATTTATTACAATTAATTACAATATGTATGCTATGTTTTAATAAAATACACTTGTCAAAATTTTGCTGTTGGTAAAAATGGGTTTAAGGATCCTTGTCAGTATGTTTGGCTGATTAATTAAGGGACTTATTTTAATAATAGAAAAACATCATCATAGCTTCTTGAAGCAATTAAAGTAATTATTTACATGCATTCCCTTACATTTTATCTTGATTCTCTATCTTTTGCTACACTCTTTTCCAAATAGTAAATATATTCAGTAATTATATCTGATAACATGTAAGTAGTTCATATTAGATAGTGAGATATATAATGCAGATAAAAATAGTCTAGATTGCATCTAGTCTATATTACATTTATTTTATAAATGTAGTATGCGATGCTTGCTTACTGCATATTTCAAAAGGGCTCTGAAAGCTTGATAAACTGATAGGCACTTATACAGAGTACATTATTTTACACACCTCCTTAGTTCTTGCAGTTACTTCTGGAACAAAACATGGTTTAAGAGTGCATGGCAGCAGAGCTAAACACTTCAAGGGAAAGATGAGAGTATATCTAATCCGATTCAAACTGTCCATGATATTTAAGGTGTAGCCACTGTTTTAATATTTTAGTAACAGAAACCAATGGTTTATATATGTAGCATTTGTGGTGTGTTAGATTCTTAAAAAAACCAAAAATCAGCCTGCCTCTGTAGTATTTAAGACCTTATCCCACATAGAAACAGACTGTTAATAGCAATTGACATGCTATTACAAAATTGTTGCTATTTTCAGATGCTCTTGAGATTAAAGCAAAGATGTCTAAAAAATTTTGCTGCCCTAACTTGAAGCTTCACCTTCAGTTTCCCAAGGTCACTGTACCTCCAGTGCCAGAACCAAGTACCAGTGGCAGGAGGTGCCCCGAGGTGCTGGGAACATATGGCATGCACCCTGAGTGACTCCTTTCTGTGCTCTCCTGCTGAAGCCTTCTGGGTACGGGACTGTTTTGGGTGTGTAGAGGGATGGGACAGTGAGTTGGAGGTCTCACATCCTGCTGTTACTTGAGGGGTGACCCCAGTTGTCCCCCAGTGGCTCATGATATCCTCTATGCCACAGGTTTCTGTCCCCTCCAAATGGCTGGAGGCTGCATTTGTGAGTGTAGCTTTTGCCTGTGTTTGACCTACAGGGTGGAGCTCCGTTTGGAAAGCTGTCATCAAATGGCAGAAAACGATTCCCTGGCAGATTGAGAGTGCAGTCTAAGAAGACAACCCTCTGCCTCACTATGAAATCACCATCGTTCCTCCTAATATGTAATGATCTCAGCCTGACCCCCAAGTGGGGGTGAGGAGTAGGGGTATCCAAAAAAAACAGGAGGTACGCAGAGGGTATGCATCAAAAATAAAATTCTCCCAAGGCCTGTGCAAAAAGCAGTGTATACATTCTGCCTCAGGACTGAATACAGCTGACCTCGCAGTTGTCTTTACCATGAAGTTTTGGAGGGCAAAGCCCAGTGAAAGACTAAATGCCATATTACTAAAGTATACTTTGATGAAATATTTCTCAGCACTGAGCAAACATTACAAGTAACGAATATATTTAATGGAGTGTATTATTTTATTATAGCTAGTTGCTATAAGAGGCAGTTAAAGCACGATAAACAAAAGAAGCAGAAATGTGATGTTCTAGAAGATCAGATCTCTTTGCCTTATACGTGTTTTGTCAACTTGCATTCATCTACTTTCTGTTTTCTTTGGTGGGCAGTCATCAAGGCGTGAAATAGCTGCCTTCCCACGTTACCAAGCCATGTAAATTTTGCTTTGGGAATGAGCTTGTTTCAGACAGCATTCCTAATCATGGTGCGTTAGCACCACTTGCATAGGGAAGAACACATGACGAAAATGTTTTAATTCTTAGAGATGACATAATTACTAATCTGTGGACTCGATGAAGTTTAACATATGAAATAATGATTAAAAGTCATAAATATGTTAGAAGAGCAAAGAGCAAAATGCTTATTTTTTTTTTATGTTAAATTTTACTAGTCTCTCTATATTTTGTCTGTTTATATGGGTTGACTGTATTTTTTTTTTCATTTCAAGAACTGTATCCTACTAATGTTACTGCTGTCCACTACACTCCTAATGGCAGAGTAACACTGAAAGCATAATTACATTTCCTAATTATGTGTAATTAAGCAAAACCCAGATGATGTATTCAGCGAGCTCTTGGAATAGCCAAGGGTCAAGGACTTTTGGAATTTTGTAGCATTTCTCTAAATAAGCACATTATACTGTTAAAGCCAAGATACAGTTTTGTGCAGTCTGTTCTGTAAACCTGCTTAACAGCTAAAATATATAGTATTCATTTATTTAGCTGAGTAAGGATATAGTTGAGATTTCCTCCCTCCCGTTTTTAGATTTGTCGTACTTAACCCAGGAAAAGGGACTTTAAACTCAGCACCATAATGTTCTGCATGCTGACAAGCTAAGTGATATTTATTTTTTCAAACCTTAATCCTTTTGAAACATGGAGAAATAAATACATCCTCTTATCTAGCATATGCCTGAGACTGGAAATAAATACTTATTTTCTTGTAGTCCTGTACCAATGGTCTACAATGAATAATTTGGGCAGTCTCACTGAATATAATAGGAAGAGCTTCTTTATTACTAGTGATAATTATAAAGCTCATAATGGGAAACCTCCAAAGCCCTACCATCAATCAAGGAAAATAAACAATGGAAAATGATAGGTATATAGAAGTGAAAATGGCAAAACCACATATGGAAATGCAATAGTTTCTGCAAGGTTATAAATCATGGGAGAGTCATAATTTTAAATGTAATTAATATTCTCAGATTAAAACATAACTTTCTAAGGAATTTAGCAGACATTTTTACAGTCAGGAGCTGGACGACTCAGAGCATTAGTAATGGGATTAAGGAGACTTTCACTTCTAGATCATTACGTCAAATATGACCCAAATCTGCAGTCCCTGAAAGTTATCATTTCACAGCTGTGCAGTGGCCTTTGTAGAAAGATTTGTTGGTTTTGGTATAGACCCCAGCAGGCAAGGGTCTGCAGACCAAAATCAGCCATGCTGTAAGCAGTTTTGTTCTCAGTGAAAACAAAAGAAGTTGGCCTCTGTCATCTTAAAGCTTGGATTTTGGAGTATTAGAGCATCATTAAAAACCTATGATGTGAATCCTTCCAGCAGCAGAAGCCAAGAACAAAATGGCCTTTGTGAGGAAGCTGCCTGCTCGGTCTCTGGAAGGGATCCCTCCAGACGAGGATGCAGATGAGCGTCATTTACTGGAAGTTTTTCTTTCCCTGTCTCGTGAATGCTATCCTGGAAACCTAAGACAAAGCAAAGGCCTTCAGAACATTCCTTAGCATGTAAATTCCCACACATGCTTCTTAAAATAGAGGTGGATCTGAATGATAACCCCAAAGCCCATTGCCATCAGTTTAGCCATCTACACCAATTTACTGGTAAAAAGCTTGCTAAACATTTATAAGTGAATGATATATTAGTTTTGCTATTAGTTGTGATAGCAAATGTAGAAAGGGGGGAACCCACCTAGTGTAAAGTATTAGTAGCCAAATTAGGAAAACCCTATTTTTTTTTTTTAACACCTTGTTGGCAAATTTTAATCTTATGTGGTCTTATAAGAATGAATGAACTCAGGGGCACATTGTGCATTGTCTCAGGAAGGATTTGGGCAGGAACTGGACCTGCCAGCAGCAGTGCGCTATGTGGGAACAGTACGTCCAGTTTATTTTCCCATCTCACACCATGGCCCAGAAGGCTCCAGCTAATGCACTTGGCTTTATTCATACATCAGTGCGGGAGGTTAGAGTCCTTGAAATTTTCTCCACTCACACGTAGTGCCATTCCCCTGCGAAGTTTGGTAATGTTCAAAATATGTCTATTCATGCTGGTTGACTTCTCTGTCACTTGCTTTCCCTTCAGTGAGATCTGAAGACATTCAGGGCATGTTTGGAGTTTTCTGAAGTTTTTGTGTCTATGTTGATTCCTGAATTGGCTCGTTGGGGAGGCAGTGAGGTAACTAAGGTTTCCTCCGGGCTGTCTGTGAGGACGAGCGTGCCTGGTGCACACCCACACTGTGATGGGTGGTGGACCCAATCTGGTTCAGAAACCTCTGCCCTTGCTGCAGTGGATTGTGCTTATGCTTATAAATCCAGCAGAGAGGTAGAGTGCACATGTTCAAGGACAGCACTACACTAACATGTGCTTTCTTACATGTTTTCCCAATGCTTTCTTGAACATGAAATTGTTAACAACTTAAAAACTCAGTCATTGAACCAGCTCTGTTTCTCCTAGTTCTTGTTTCCATCCTCTGGATGTGACCAGTGCCATTGCCTCACCTCCATTTGGACTGTGGCTTATTTACACCTCTTGGGTCTAGGACACTTCCAGAGATGCTGAGTTGCAGTTTTCCATTCCTTTTACTTCTTTTTTTGGCCACAAGCAAGCCCAGTTCCTTCCTTGTCTTCCACCCTTCATTTCTGTCCCCTGTGACTTCCCAAACCACTCCTGAGACACTATCTTTCTAGCAGAGCTTGTAACTGTAGAAATAATGGAGGACCAAGGAAATGTCTGTTGCCTAGTGATAGTTATAATATGGTAATTGCCAGTGGTTTATTCTGTGGCTGAATCAGCCAGTGCTTAAAGGATTCCAGTTTTGAAATCCTTTATTCCTGTTTTGGAATCCTTCATGTTCTTTTCCATACATTTGAGTGAAGATGAGACCCTTTTTCACATTATTTCCACCAAAACCAAATATATTTTTGACAGTTGAGGAGTCTGTCTGTAGGCTGAATAAAAATTTTTGCAATGTTGTTTTTTCATACATATACAATATTAAATATATTCCAGAAATATTTGTTCCTGTGTTGGAAGGTTACAAGAGGAAAAGAACTATTGGTAGCAACGCATTTTGTTTGCAGTGCTTTGTTTCCTGTTGTGAATTTCATTTACTAGGTACACATGACACAAAGCTTTATTAATTGCACGAAGAAATGACACAACTATTATTCCCAGTAACAAATGAGTCACTAAGTTTGCAACAGCAGACGAAATATAAATGCATGCGTGCGAGATCTGCAATAGTTATAGGAGCTCTTCCTAAAAATAAATTTCAACTGATTTACAGCATTCTCAAATAGTTTAATATGCCATACTATGTGTGATATATTCAGATTTTCAGTCCCAATGCATTCCTGAAAAGAATGTCCAGTGTTGTTGTAAGGATTAAATGTCCCATGGAGTATAAAAGCACCAGAGAATGGAGGACAATGAAACATTAGATGTAAAAAAACAAACAGATGTAGCATAAGAAGTAAAAGGTCAATATGTGCTGAGGACCAGCATGCGTAAAATGAGAATGGTAATTTCAAATCGTCAGAGGCCAGTATGGCAGCAGAGCTCCCTCCAGTACTGTACGGTAAAACAGTTATTAGGCAGTCTGTACTCCAGCAATGGGCTCGAGTGAGAGAGAAGTTTTGCTCTGATATCTTTACTTGCCTCTTAAAAAATTCATATGGCTAATATTTAAGTTTCAGAAACCTGTGGCCAGCAAGAGAAAGTTCTTCTAAATGACCCCATTTGTGCTAATGTAACAATCTAATGAAAACTTTAATGCTTATGTTTGCATAATTGCAATTCATTTTTGCTGTTCTGATTATTAAAATTGCTCATTTAAGGACTATCTTTTGTTTTGTCTGATTTCAGCATTCCTTTTGGTAGGAGTTGCAAAAATTGTGAGGAAATGGATTTAATAGACATGGTCTCAGAAACGGTTAGCTAAATGGTGCTGCAAATACTCCCAATTTTTCCCTTTGTTCTTTTACATATGTTTAAAGATATTTCTGTTAATTTACAATTTGAAAGGTGGGTGAGGAGCAGGGAGTTTGAAAAATAGATTACTGTCTTCATTAATACAGGTTTGACCTACAAAGTCTTCACGTACTTAATGATTAAAAACCAAAGTACTAAATAATAAATTATAAGAATTTATAGGAGTCATCATCTTGAAATTAGCTTACTGAATGTTCTTATCATAATAAATCTGAGTGGGTGTCTAATTTAGTGTTAGCTGAGTAAAATTATATGTTGCAGTCAGATAAAAAAAAAGAAAAAAACTTTTGTTTCAAGACAAATGATATGAATTTAATCAGAAGTAACCCGAAAGGCTACCATATTTTGTTGTTTCTACTTTGCAGAAACTTTGGCAAAACTGGTATTGGTAGAATGAAGATCAATTTCAATTTGTGAATCTGGCAGACAATAAAATTGCCTTTAGCAATTCAGTGATGTTTACGGTAACACTTCCCTGACTGCTATAACCAGTCAAAACCCCAAGAAACAAATAACAAAATATCTGCTCTATCTCTTATTCAATCTAAGAATAGCAGAAGCATTTGCTAAGATTTTTTTATGTGATTGTAGAACAATCTCTCTTTTCCCTCTTTATCTCTCACTGTTAGAAAAGATGTTTCTCAATTCCGTTAAAATGTATTTCTCCTCACATATGAATAGGAAACATCACATATAGTCCTGAACATGTTCAGAGCTGGTAAGTTGCTTCTAAAATTCAGCTACTGGGAAGCCTTGAAGGAAAAGAAAGAAAAACAAACATTAATTTAGGAAGCACATTAAAAGCAGTCCTAATCAATATTTTGCTTCAGTCCAGGCAGTAAAAGATATGGTCCTGAGCCCATTCTCAGGACAGTCATCCTGAGCCTTTCTACTATGCCAAAACAAGTGGGTTTGGCCAGTATAGAGCTGACATATATACAGTCTCTACTTCTGTTGGCAGACTTCAGTGAATGAAGGACTGGGACCCTAGTTTGTAAACAGGTGCTAAAATCATAGCAAAGTAGCTTTACAGGGGAAATTACTCTCTGCGGTTTATAAAGAGCAGTAAGAGCTGCAGAAAGCAGTCAGGTTCAACTTCATCCTTTCACTTTGCCTCAGTCCCTCACCCTAATTAATTAGAGGGAAATATGCCTTCCAGAGAAGAAGAGGATACCTTTGGGATTTTCATCAGGAAGTCATAGCTCTTGTGGTTAAAAGGGAAAAGATTTTTTGTTGTTGTTTTAAATATTAAAAATTTAAAATGTGATTCACTAGTACTTAATTTTTATCATTAGTACCAATTCTGTAGTGCTAAATGCTGTTGATAATATTTAAGCTTCTTTATGTAAACATAATTTTTGATTGCAGATTCCTAATCAGAACTAGAAAACCCGTGTGCCTCAATCATTTTTCCCAAAGAGCTCCTGGAGATCAGATTCATCTCTGAAAGTGCTGATTAGTCAGGTTTCATTACCTGCTTTCAGAGTATTCAAATGTTGAAAAAAGGCAAAACAAAGGTGAGAGTATACAAATGAAAATGAGATGCATTATTAAATTAAAGGAGCTTATACCTCTCATTTTCTATAAAGCCTTTACCTTAGCAATCTCCTGCCGTTGGATCCAGTGTGATCCCATGCTGTAGCAGTGTGCCCAGAGGGTGCGCAAACATGAGGCTCCTTTCGAGCTCTACTCACCATGTATGCCTTAAAATGGGGAGTAGCTTAGGTAATTACTATGTCACACTGTGTAAACATTGTTTAACTGGGGAAGAAGATGCTTGTGAAATAACTTTTGTTAGCCTAATCATTAACAATCTCATCCAAACTCGCATTGGTTTTTAGGAGTGAAGATGAACCCTATTTTCAGTCTTAGTTTTATTTTCTGTCTTTTAGATACAATTATGATCAGTGGTATTTACTTGTATAATGTAGTGTCCAAAGACCCCTTATGATGAGCGTCTGCTGTGCTGGCAACTGTGCAAAGACTTGTTTAGAGATATGTCTATCCTGCAGAACCTGCATGATGAGCCCACAGCTTAGGAAGTCATTCTCTACAGCAGTCATCTGCATATTTCAGTGCTTTTGGAGCCACTGGGATGACTCCTACTAGCAATTAATTCAACCAGACGGTACTGGTGAGCATGCTATGGCTCCAGGTGGTTTAGCAGTGATTCCTGACACTTTTGGAGCCAAGACTCAGTGGCACTATTATTTCCTCCAAAGGCAAGTACCCATCAAAAGGCAGTGATGTTAAGGTAAGTCTACTAATAGCACAAGCTGAATGACTGGACTATAGCAAAAACAGAGGAAAGGGGCATGTTCATTTAGTCAGTATTTGTTCCTTCTGGTTTGCTCAGCGAGATCTTCAGGGGTGGACTGAAGCATGTCTACTAGCTGCCCTACACATTGTGTAGGTGTGGTACGGAGGTGTAGTCACCATGAGATTCCTGCAGGGGTGAGTACTGGCAGCCTGTTTTATCTGTAAATTCTACGTGACACACTGATACAACATAGAAACTGTAGATGAAGACGCAGACCAGACTATATGCAGAGGCATATTTTGTGCTCTGTTCTGTGTCCCTTTTCTTTCATGCCTGTGCAGGGTTAATCACAGGGTATGGTGATGTTTCAGTGAGCAGTAAAATATAACCCATACATGAAGATATAGCTAATTTCATGTTTAGTGAAAGAATACTCATTTTATAAAAGCTCCAGGTTTTGTACTGGAAGATATGTAATGCACTGATTTTTTTAAACACTTTTTTTTCAAGTATCGTTAGCACACTAATGTGTGTGTTACTTTTAGAGGCTTGACTCAGCAATTTCCATATGTTCCAGATTTCTTGCCACCGATAGGCAGCTGTGTTGCTGTGTAACAATGCAAGGTCATTTTTATGGCACATATGTAGAAATAACAGAAATTGCATTCATTCTGAATTAACATAATGTCCCCTAACATTTCAGTGGAAAAAAACAAACCAACCTCAGCGTGATCCATTAACACCAGCATTCAGGGAATAAACTCCTGCACAGGCTCTAGAAGCGCTTGATTACAGACCTGGTCAGTGAGAACTCTCTGCACTTGAATGCTGTAGTCTTTTTTTTTCCTAATAATTTTGCCACAAATCAGCTATTTAATGCAAATGATCAGACAAATTGTTTTTTCTGCTTTGTTTTAGTAGATCAGGTTTTTAAGATAAAACTGGACACAGATGCATCTTTGTAATACATACAAAGATACAGGAAGGAAAAAGGAAACAACATTAAGCACTATCAGATTTCTTTGTAATAAAGTAGTGTTTGTTTCCTTTTTCCCTGCAACTTGTTGAGGTTTACAGTTCCATGTAACATTATGGATTTACAGTATTTTCCTTGGGATTCAGCTGGCCCATTAAGAATAGGTTGTGAAAGAAGAAAACGTGCATTTCCGAAATCCACTACACTTTGTACCCAGGTCTGCAGAGCAAATCAACTAACACTTCTGTGAAATTAGAGCAATGATAATTTCTTTATCTTTAAAAGAAATTAATGAGTGAGCAGGTAAAGTAAGGGAGGGAAGATCAGTTGCTCTTCTAATTTAAGAAAGGCTTGTGGTTCACAAATATAAACACACAGCCTGGTGGCCAGGTAGCTTGTTGTTATGTTGGGGTTTTTTTTCCACATCAGTGATATTCTTCAGTCCTGCAAGTTAGTAAAACCAAGACCACTTGCCATAGCTATAAGCTATCAATAAAAATTAATGTA
>VYZV01008838.1:3174-14747 GCA_013401275.1 Pandion haliaetus
ACGTTGGAGAAGTTCATGGAGGACTGCCTCTTGTGGGAGGGACCCCACGGTGGAGCAGGGAAAGAGTGAGGAATCTTCCCCCTGAGGAAAGAAGCGGCAGAGACAAGGTGTGGCGAGCTGACCCCAACACCCATCCCCTGTTCCCCTGTGCCGCTGGGGGGAGGAGGTGGAGAGAACTGGGAATGGAGCTGAGCCGGGAAGGCGGGAGGGGCGGGGGGGAAGGTGTTCTGAGGTTTGGGTTTCCTTCCTAATATCCATGCTTTGAATTGATTTGTAGTAAATTAAATTGATTTTGTTTCTTCCCCAAGTTGAGCCTGTCTTTTGCCCGTGACCATAAGTGGGGAGTGATCCCTCCCAGTCCTTGTCTCGACCCACGAGCCTGCCTTTGGATTTTCTCCTCATCGCAACGTGGCCAGGGTGGGGAGGAATGAGCGAGCGGTTGCATGGTGCTTTGTTACTGGCTAGGCTGAAACCACGACAGGCAAAAACTTTTTTCTGGGTTTGTTTTTTTCTCTTCAATAAATGATACTTTGAGAAATCATCTGTTGTGTTAAAAGAATTGCCTAATTAGTCTGTAAGAACTGAAAGGAATCTTGAAAGTCCAGAGAGGTGAAAGGCGGCCAAAATTAATTACAAAGCCAACAACTGCTCCTCCATCACTGAGAACAATGCTTTGTACTAAAGTGGTGGGATGTGTGGAGAAACACTCTTCAGATTACATGTTCATGTTGTTAAATTAAAGACAAACCTGCCTGTATAGATGAGTTTTGAAAACTGACAAAACCACTAAGGTTTCTTGGAATTGTTGACAGGAATTTTGTTGTAATTCATTTAGGGAAAACAAGAAAGACCACACTAGATCTTGCTTGTCTCTATCAGCAGTAAATTAGCGAATTAATTAAATTCAGAGAAATACAGCAGGTTGAGGCAGTGTTCTGCCTGTCAGACCCTGATTCAGGCTCAGCTAATGAATAAGTTTCACTCCAGTACACATGTAAAATGCAACCTTGGAGTTTTTGCTTAGTTTCAGTGGCTGCAAGGACTCTGAAAGTATTAAGAAAATGCTCTGTGTTGTAAAAGTCTTAAATTTTAACCGGATATGACATGCTGTCTTGAAATTCTGTTCTTACAAAAGCATAAATTAAAAATATTCTTAAAATGCTATGTATTTGCGTACAGTGTCCAAGTTTATGTACAATGGGAATAAACCTAAGGAACTCAATGAGTAAGCAAACAATTCTTTGCCAATCACATACATGAAGGCTGTTCTTTGCATCCTTACTTTATACTAGCTTTGTAAGCCCAGACCTCCATGCTCTTTTCTGCCACTTTGCTAGAGAACAATGTCTTAGGTTCATCATATATGCAATAGCTGATCCTATACTAGATGTTTTTATTTGTTACTAATTTTCAGTTAGCTGCTATGGGCACCACAATAGAGTACAAAAGTTTTTGGCTTGGAACAAACATTTGGGAAATAATACACTTTTAGCAGCAAGATTAAAATATGGTAGTTCAACTCTAATGTAGATATTTTAAAAATCTAGAAGTTTGGATCTTTCTGGATGCCAAGAAAAGAGGAAAATAATATTTAATGACCTCAAAGTTGGTGAAGTTTCTGAATGTTCTCAAAGCATTCAGTCATCTGGTACTGTGATGCATTTAAGTACCTGAATGCTAAATTTGTAACTGCTTAAGCCACCTGAAATATGACATGGTGGTTTATAACTAGAACATTTTTAAAAATCTGCTTGAATGCAGATCTGTCTGACAGTGCTTCTAGATCTTTGATCAGTTTGTCAGGTTGTTCTTGTGCATTAATTTTATTTCGAAGAATTCTTTTATGTTAATTTACTAGACAACATACTGTCCTTAACTTGTTCAGTTTTTCCCCTTCATCTAGAATCTGCAACTATTACTCTTTTTTTTACCTTCGTGCTTATTTTTGCCTTAAGATGTAAAATTTTTCTTGTGCATGAAAACTATTGACCTATTCTTGCAGTTCCTCATATGATGAAGTAACCTGTACTCTACATGCATACTTAAAATTGCTGAGAAAATTGGTGTCTCTTTAAGCCTCCCAGGCTTTCCTTTTCCACCTACGTTACAGCATTTCTCAGGTAAGATAATAGTACCAACTTTGTTTTGCACCTCTCTAGACAACAGATCACTCTGATGTTTTTGTATCTGCAACTGTTACTGGCAGCTTTGCAGCAGACTATTCAATGTAATGCCATGGTTCAATATAGTATATAGAAATCCCATGTTGACCATTGCTAAGCGTCACCAAATGAAATGCCCCTAGTGAGGTACAAAGAATGTTTTAATTCTTGTATAATGTTTTGGGTTTAGGGTTTTTTTAATGCTCCTGAGGCGTGCTACATCATCTTTGGCCTCAGTTTTTTTAATTCTCACTTTTCAATTTATATTTCTGATTTTATTGTTTTGTAAATTCTTTTCAGGACCACCTTCAACATAAAGCACTAAATACAAAGCACCAAAAGAACATTCTGTAATTTGTAAATTCTTTCACTTACTGCTGGTCTTGGGAAGCATGTCAGTTTTCTCCAGATATCTAGGCTGCAGACTGAAAGCATCTTTTCACTGCCATTCAGCCTGATGACATCCATAGAAACATTTTTCAGACCTGGAACTTTTCTGTTCTTGCTTTAATGGGGTGAACAGTTTTGTATGTGCTTTATTTTATATTTCATTTACGTTTATATTTCACTATGATACTCTTTCACCTGCTTAATCAGTGTCATGTAGCGTGATTCTTTTGTGTGGTTTCTTACAGAGTTCTTTCCTTTCTAATCCATATCTCTCTCTTTCCCCACCCCCCCTACCCTATCCCCCAAGTAGTAATTTGCAGTTTAAGCCATAAAAACCCTCAAAATCTTAAACATCTCACTGAATTTTCTCACTTTGTTGCCATCTCTGTTATGGTATACCAGATTTTCAGAAATTCATGTGAGCAATTTAACTTTTTTNTTCACGGTGCCCTTCTCAGACAAGAAGTTGATCTTTCTCTTTCCCTTTTCTTCTCAGTATGTTCTCATCTACCTCTTTTAGGCATCATAGTGCTTTCATATTGAACATATGAATGCTATTACATAAAATTTGGTGTTGACGTCAGTATTGTGCCTTTTTCTGGGTAAATTAATACGTTATTCTAAAAAGTAAACCATCTAAGGTTGTTGCTTTTCAACAGCTTTGCCCAAATTAATAGTTCTTATTTGCAAACTGCCCTCATTTCTGCAAAGTCGTGATCTACTAAAGGAAAGTTATTTCTTCTCTCTTCCTTACCGCAAAGAAAGGAAAATAATTTATCATCAGGTATTGTATCTGTTCTTTCAGATATCTACTTTGTATTTCAGTCCACTTTGTTAATGAAATTCATTATATGGCCTTTGCCTTTGACCTAAAAGCTTATTTGTCCAGTGGCCTGTTTATTTTTTTTAATTTGTAAACACTAAATGTGTCATGAAAGTACAACTTTGTTATTTTATTAATTTAGGCACAGTAATTGAGCTTCGAACAACTCTGGCTCCTGATATTTGTAGAATATGACTTATTACCCTCTTTCTGAGCTAAAACATACTACAATTTCACAATTCTGTAATTGTAATATTCTTTTAACTTCCTTACACACTGTAGTACAATTGTGAAAGTCTCACATGCGCTTATTACATCTTAAGAGAATTTTTCATTTTACCTCAAATTATTCCTAGGTTTCCTTATCCCAAATACATGTGCATTCAATGTTCTATTGATCTTTCCTCTTCTAGATATTAATTTTTATGACTTCTTTAGTAAAGCTAGCATGTTAAATATTTCTATATAAGCTTGAATGTAGTGATCATTCTGAATGTCTATAAGACTTGTGCTGGTTTTGGCTCTCCTGGAACTTTTTGGCTCTTGACTATTTGGGTGTTTTTTTCCGAGACAGCTGACGGAAGGAACTTGAAATGCGACTTGTCTTGCTGACAGCAGTATTTGATTTGTATTCATTGCAGGCTAAAATACTTGCTAAGGATAGCACAGCAAATAGGTCTGAGGGTTTGTGTCATAACATAAAATTTTTAGCTACTGGCTTTTATGGTATATTAAGTCAATGCCTGCCATCCTAAACAGAACTTTATAAAATACATCATCACAAATTTGATAGCTGCTGAAGTACAAGATATTTGATGGCATAGCACATCCATTGAAAAAAATGTTCTCACTCTTATATTCTAATAATTAGGAAGCATCTGCCAGTGTGTTAAACAATGAATTTAAATAAGTGACTCCCATAGCTGCCTTTGTAAATCATGGATTCAAAGCATTTGTTACTGTGAAGTAAGTTACTATTTGTCAAGTGTGTCTACTTTCAAATTTTGTATTCTAAACGTGGAGTTATTCCTTTGTTCTCAATTTGTCCTGGTAAAGGCATCATTTTGCTCCGTTTCTATGTCATGTCAGCAGTACTTCTTCCAGTATGCTAACTGGACCTAATATACCATGCAAAAAATTGCTCTGGGCAACAGAGAACATTTTTTTTTTTAATAAATCAGCAGCACAATTCTGAAAAACATAGGCTTACTCTAGAATATTGATATGAAGATTAAAAACAGTACAGCAAAACTTGGTTTTTAATTGGTTTTGACCCTTTTTTCTATGCATTCAGTTCTATTTTGAATTTTTTGTTTCATCATATTAGGCCTCTCCTTTTCCTTAGTCCCCTTCTCCAAAGCACTGCTTCTTTATAATCTTACAAGTTAATTAGCAGAAACAATAACCAAATGAGAGAGTTTGTACTGGGAAGATAACAAGCATATACCTATTTTCCATTACGAAAATTCTGGTGTAGATTTGAGTTTCCCATCATAATGGAAGTTACTAAGTTAGCTTGTAGAGGAAGGAGGAGAAGAGAGATTAAATTTTAAAAAAGGTTTTGGAGAAAGAAGAATTAATGAAGGAGTGTAAATGTTTCCCTCACACAATGTGTGCCAGCCTGAATTCTGTTTTCTTAAAAATTTTATGAGATGTTCTCTTTATACTAAGAGTAATGTTAATATGTAATGTTGTGGAGCAATAGTATACAGTGAACTTAAAATGTCAGTATTTAGAGCTTTAGATCATTTAAATGATATCTTATTATAACATCAGATGATAAGATACACCTAAATCTGAAGAGAATAATAAAACTCTTGCTGTAGTGAAAATATGCTTCCCCTTTTTACTGACTTAAATGTTTATACCTTATGCACTTGCATAGTTTGGTACATAAAATTGTGTTTAATAAAGAATATTCATTTTTAAGGTTTTATTCTGGTTCACTGTCACATAATGACAAAATCCCAGAGGATATAAAATCCCAAGACATGCATGTGTATATGTGACAGTATGCGCTATAAGACGTGTTGTAAAAAATTTGTTACAAAACTTCAGAGCATTTGAAACATTTACATTTTTCACACAAGTTTAATTTTTTTGTTACTATAAAAAAAAATGATCCTGAAATACAAATAGCTGAAAACAAATATGACTGTTGTCCCTTAATGGCAGCTGTAACTCCATTCCCTTGTGTTCATGTTTTGTTAATTAGCTGTCAATCTTCCTCTCAAGAATAATCCAGTGTTTAATAAAAAGTTTAATTTAAAGGGGATGAGAGACCCACAGTTGTACTCAAGAAATAAACTTTTTCAATTCATGAAGCTGTTAGTTTATACGGTGTTCACTCAGGTATCTCTTTCTAAAGAAAGTGTTAAGATTTATAAATTAATGTACAGGCTGTGCTTCATATGGTACTAAAAAGGACTTTGGCAAGAATGATTAGCGTGGTTTTCCTCTCTGGCATGTATCTAACTACTCAATCATATAGACTAATTTTTCATGCTCAATTTTGCATGCCTGGTCATGCCTGCCTAGTATGTCTCACCTTCTTAGTTAATTGGCATTTAAAAAGCAGCATTCCAAATATAGAAGTATTTCCCCTATACTTGACAAGTTTCTCTGCTATTCCAAATCCAAAAAATGACTTAACCTACTATAGAACTTGCAGTTAGTGGTCGTCTGCGAAACCTGTAGTTGAAATAACTTAATATATATCTCCGAACTCTGTGTGGCTGAATTAGGGGCAGTACCCAATTTGCTTGGGGTAGGTAACTACCTCAAACACAGGATTATTCTCAGATTCCCCAGTCGGTGTTAATTGGATTGTAGCTTTGTGGTAAATTGGGATTTACACCTCCCCTTGCTTCTGCTGCAAAGTAAAACTTTTGGTTTGTGTTTTTCACAGTGTTTGAATTCAGCAAAGTCTATTTTGGAGTTAGTGTCATAGTAAATCCTCTTTCTTCAATTCTGCTTCCAGCACTTCAACATTCAGGTCAACCAACCTTTTTTGCCTCACAGCTTGGAAACCAATTGAAAGAACACTTTGAAATTTCAAAAGAGAAAAATATCGTAGGTCCTGACTAAGAAATTAAAAACATCTCTGAGTTCATAAATATGACCCAAAGGTATACATTATTATGGTGAAGGCTATTTCCAAAATGGCTGTAATTTCTTTGTCAAAAGAAAATGTTACTGCAGGCCCAGGGTAACCTTAGATTCTAAACCATAATATAAATAACAGCAACAAAATAAGCTTGGCTGGATGGCTATTTCATCTCTTCCATCTCAATAATCTATAAAGAAATCTTTCTTTGAGTCTACTATATGGTAGCTCTTTCCTGTGTTACACCATGACCAGTCTTCTCATCACAGTTCCACACTATTTAAGACAAAAGGATGCAGGAGATGGAGTCGGGAAGAAGAGTTCCCACCCTAGAATGTGCCAAGAGGAAAAGTAAAGTTATTTAGCCGCGGTCTTATGTGATTGTATAGACTTGTGTCATCAGTGCTGCCTATACTATAGTATGTATACCTATAGTAACTACAGGTATATGGCAGCATCTAGGTGGATATTTTACTTTTGACTATTATTTTAAAAAATAAAGGGAAAAAAAAGGCAGCTAAATGACCAATGAGATATATCCTATATTGTGCTTAGCGGCAGAATGAGGGCAAAAAGTACAGGGGTATTTTAGAGTTCAGAAAATAGTTTTTATTAACAATGTGTTTGTGGTTTTAGGGGAATGCTGTTCATGAAAACCATCTCAAAATCTCTTTTGTTTCCTAATTAGAAGAAGGATCATAGTTTGGCTTCCGTGTGTTAAGCAAGCAGTCCGTACTCCAAAACAACTATTAACAGTTGAACTTCAGTTGCTGCTTTTCTTTCATTGGAATCACTGGTTTGGTTGTCCAGCTGTAATGGAATGTGTAGGAACGTCAGTTTTCTCTGAGATTTTTTTTGCCATCTTTCTTAAATTGATTAAAAAGTAGTCATCACGTTGTTAAGCAAAGCATCACAGTTGCAAAAATTTCCTTTCTTTAGGCAGCTAGGCTAAGCTGTGTCAAGTAAACTTCCCAAAACTACCAGAATGCTGTTTCAGAGATCCTGGAAATCTTACCTTCATCTCCATTAAAGTCTCTCATGCGGGCACTGTGTGTCATAATGCCCGTTCGGGGGAAGACATCTCTTGCATGCCTGTCTGTTCGGTAACTTGGGAATTAAGTGCTATAATGGTACCAGAGTTTTATTCCTAATGAGAGGTTAAGTTCTGGTTTTTTTCTGAAATCCACAAGGTAATGATTCATTGAAGAATTGCTGTATCTTCTGTCTTACTATTATTCAGTAATTAATGAATGTGTGAGGAGTCCCTCAGAATAAATTCTTATCCAGCCAGTTGTATCAAAGCCTCTGTATAGCCGAGCAGAGTGTTTGGAGTTTCTGGATTTGTGAGATCACCTCCACTAGCTAATTCCTCTGATAGCCCTTCTAGACACCCTAAATAATGCAGTATACCTATAAAAGCAGCCTAGGGACAACCAAAGCAGCAGCGTAAACCAGGATTTGTATATGATTTTAAATTATACCGACTAACCTTTCCAGCCAGCTAGGCTGCAAAAGTAGGCAGCATTTCTCCACTTTTGCTCTAGGGCTGGGAACCCAGATCATATTCTGTGCTAGGTGCCAGATGGACTTTGTGGAAGGCAGCCAGAACAGCCTGTTTCAGCCAGCCAGTCCTGTGAAAACTGGCTGCTGTTTCTGGACTCTGCTTTGGTTTGGGGCAATGGTGAATGCAGCAGTGAGCTCATGGAAGATGTAACTCTCATTCATTGAACTAATATATGAGTGAATCAAGGAGTCTGTACGAGATTGTAATGTGTACCCGTATTATATTTTTTTTTTAAAAAATTTCAACATTAAATATTTCTTAGGGAAAAATTATCCGTAGCTGTTAAACTCTCCCATCAAAAGCAGCTAATGTGTTTTATGGTCATGTTCAGTAAGTGGGATTCTGAACACCTGTACTAACTATTACACCACAGATGCTGAGACAGGACTAAATACAAGGAGTTTTATTTGTGTGGGTCCAGTGTTGATTTTCTAGATTATTGTACTACTTTTTACAGTGAAGCACTTGAGTATAAGCTGAACAAAATTACTGGAAGTGCATAGTCACCACCTCTAGTAATTCTGTCTATTCCTCACCATTCTGTGTGTGCTGGTGTGTGCTGTTTTCTTAGTCCTGGTCTGGTTGGTCTGTATCTGAGCTGGATTGGATTTCACGTAGAGACACTGCTTAGAGTGATTGCTTGCTAGAAATATAATAAATGAAATTTTTACCAGAGTGGCATTCTGTTGGCTTATATTTGAGCTGGAGATGTTCATAGAGATAATAACTGTCTAAAAGAAAGTGTTTATTTCAAGTGGGTTAGTGCTAAACTAAAATGTTCCTATTTCATTGTTAAATAAAATGAAGATCCCTGAAAAAAGTACTGGATCAAATAGCTGGCTGCGCATTTCTTGCTATAGTCATATGTGGTCTTCGTTTTGCCAGAAACACAAATTCATTAGTTCAGGATTTCTGTTAGCAGTGAGTGAGTTTAGATTTATTTTGTGTTTAATACTACGTTAAATTCTGAAGCAATTAAGAATCATTTGCAGATATACCCTTTTAGAACTGGGTATCTACAATAAAAGAATATCTACAATAAAAGAAATTGCCCTATTAAACACTTGTACATTATCCTAACTGTTGGAAATTAATATGTGATTAGAATAGTCAGAGGTTTCTGAGTTGTTTAGTAAATGAACTTGAGTCAACACATTTTATATTTATTTAGTTTTTGAGATGTTACTTAATATATTATTATGTACGAAGTATATATAAATATAAATTACTCAGTTTCGGTGTTAAGTTCTTTAAAATAAACTCATACCCATATTACATCCCCCGTCTAAAGGTTTAAAATTATTTTGGCAGATCGTGTCCACATGCTAACAGATGTTTTAAGTTGGTAGCTACTCTCACATATGTGAACAACTTAGGCCCAAAACAGCATCGTCTCATGTTTTTCACATCAGTGGTCATGATGAGGGCTTTTGAGGGCTTGCTGCTATGGGGAAAATAGGCTGCTGTACATGTACTATCCCCAGCAGATAATACTATCTTCTATGATGGAAAGAAAAGAGGGAATTACATTAGGTTTCTATTTTCAGATTTTCACAGACCTGCCTAGGCTAATAGCTTCATATGAAGTCCCCTATTGGGTTCTTAAGCAAGTTAAAACTCTGAACTGCCTGTATGAACTGAACAGATACTACTATGTAGTAAAGAAATAAGTGTATTTGGAAAACATTGCTTCAAGTGAAGCTATGTGAAACTATGCTGTTCTTTAGAAAACATACTATTTAAACAGGTGTAAAAGAGTCAAGAGTCTGAAAGCTGGGGTTTTTTGAGCTGCATAAGATTTTATTCTTAATCTTGCTGGGCAAGGTGCTGCCTTTGAAGTGTTACATAGTTAACATGGAAAAAAACCTGTCTGGAGAAATACGCATATGATCGTGAAAACACACAATAAAACATTAATTTAATATACCTTGGTGATGATCTCAAAGTGTTTGCTTTACTGAATGAACTGTTTGTTCTGCATAACATGTTTACCCTTTTTTCTGAATTCAAACTTACAATGGTAAGGTGTATGAATGGTATTGTGAGAGAATGTTTTAGAGCTTTTGCTTTTTAAACACTTAAATACTGATGAAGGTCATGCTACTCCTAGACATTAATTTTAAAACATATAAAACTGATGTGTTAAAGAATGTTGTGGGGTTCTTTTTCCCCTCTAAATTAAGAGACAAGTGCAAATTCTTATAGCTAATATATGTTCTTGGCAAAATTGATGGACTTTAATTGAAATAGGCCATTGTGAAGACTTGATCTATGTAATTAAGTAGTCCATGGCCTTCCATAATCTTCCTCTCTCTGATGAATTTCAGCCTGAATGCTAATGTAGTAAGGGAAGACAAATTAATGGTGTTTATCCTATTGGTGTGAAATTTGTAACTCACTCTTTGGCAGCAGTTAACTAGTGTGTTGTTTCACCTCTTTCCACACATATTAGCTTGAATTTGGCCTGTTGTCTCCTCCAGGGGTAGCCTCCATCTAGAGGTTTCTTCAACATGCAATCCCAAGTCAGTTTATCATTAAGAATGATCATCATTATCAAAATTGTCTGCTTTTGGTTGGTTTCCAATACACTTTATTAGACACGTGTCAAGTCTTGTACACTCAGGACAAATTATTTCTTAGTTATCCAAAATGATAGTACTTCCTGAAGTAGCTTTGTATGTATGCTATTACTAAGCCCAACTCAGTTTACTCCAGTTGTTCCACCCCAGCATCCATCATTCACATACCCGTAAAAAATAAACATCATGATGTTTATTTTAGGAAACAGTACTGGAGCACGTGAAATCATGTTTCAATTTTGATCTTGAGTACTCCACAAGTTAATTGGATTACCTTAAGAATTAACATATAACTCGCAGAGGCCTTATTTACAATTACATTGTTTCTGTTTTATTTATATTGCATTAACAGAAAGAGCACAGATTACACTCAAGTATTTTACTGAATCATGGCAACTATCACTCTTGAAGGGAAATCACAAGCATATGCTGTATTTAGGGAAATTTAAAAATATATTACAATGTTATTCTTGACTGTCCTAGTGAGGGATTATATATATGTACCATCTGCAGTTCAGTAACACTAAATATTTAATGAGTTTGCGAATAGTAGATAAATATTTAACACAGCTTTGTAGAAATGTGCATGCATTGAATAGTTGTTTGTCAATGCCAAAGAAAATGGCCAGATTTGGGGACATGATTATCTCAGTTAGCAATTCAAATTGCTTCTGTGGAACCAGACCTGAGATAGGAGAATGTTAAAGTTGGAAAAGGACTCAGTTCAAAGTGTCAGTCACTCGTGCTTTGGTTCCCCTATTAGTCCTACCAGCGTGGCATTTGCTGTTGCATCCGTTGTGTGTACAGCTCTTTTGCTCAAGCCATGGTTGCACCTCTTCTGATGGACTTTAGCTTTGCATCTTACCTGGTTCTCCCTCTTGATGCCTCTAAATGAAAGAGAAATACTGAGTTTATTCATGAGTTTATTTAAAGCATTTGCCTAGAGCAT